>OX375866.1:22305622-22598236 GCA_947359475.1 Heligmosomoides polygyrus bakeri | reverse complement strand
CGTGCGTTGTCTTGCCCGTGTCCAAAATGTTGCTTGATGGTGTCTTGGCTATTTTTATTTTATTTTGCTGATGTCATCTATTTTAGCTGTTTGAGATTGATCAGTTCTCGGTCCAAATCTAGTAAAGGGATCCTCCCTTACTAGATTTGCTCCGAGAATGGTCCTTTTTAATATCCCATCTCCCGACCTCGAATTCGGCAGTCTATCTGAGCAACCAGGTTGGCGTAGCTTCCTTATTTCTATATGTTCTAACCCATTTATTATGTCTGTTATGTCGGGAAATCGTTTGAGAGCGGCCACCACCAAGTAGGATTGCACCCTGATCAGCTAGTGGGAGCGCTAGTGTGTTGTCATTGTCATGAAAGTCCTATATTGATTTACTGGGCCCAGGGAAGTAGAGGGTTATCTTTGGAGGGATTATGCAGACTATTTCTATATTTCATCTTCAATCGGACTCCTGCGGACGTCGCCGTCGTATTGCCTATGTGTTCATCATGAAGGTATTTAGAACATCGTAATATTAAAAGAAGCGTTGTTATCGGTCGGACCTTCGCGATTTTTGCCAAATTTTAAACATTTCGGTGATCTTCTCAGTGAGCAATTTATTCTACATCTCACCATTGGCTTTTTAGAAACTGGTCTCCTATGTTCGTTATCACTTTCTATGTCTTTGCTCCAGTGCCGTTAATGATAGCCCGACGTTTTCAAGAGGATATGACAGGTAGGTGACGACTACTGACTGCTACTTTTCCTGGTAGCATGTGATGAAGATCAGTGGTTTTCTTTTCAAGGAACTAATGCGTGCGTTGAGTTAGCATTGTTCATTACCACTGCTATCGTGGTTTCTGCATTCGCACTGCCGACTGTTCTCGCCCATGCGGGCACTGTGAGTTTCCTCGTTCTTACATTGCAGCTTTTTCGTTCTTTATTTTTTGCTCACGGGGATAGTCAAGGGATTGCAACTGATGCATAGTTGATGCTCTACACATTGTTCACTTACGATTAGTAGACCGATGGTCGTGCAATATTTTCTCGCATGGTTCTTGAATGAACACTTCTTCCCCATCGCATGATAGACCAGCTCTCTTTCCAGGTGATCCTTTAGCACTCCTATTAACCTGTGGGACCTATCCAATCGTGTCATTGACCTAGAATAGATATTTTTGAGCGAGAGGAGTGATTGTATTCAAGCTGTGGTACAAAAATTGATTGACAGGCTTACAAGGAAAGGTTCCCAACTCAAGGTGAGCTTTTGCGATGCTTTTTTGACAGGATGTAGGGCTCTATGCGAGGAGTCCAGAACCACAGTTAGTATTTTCTGAACGCTTTTTTGAAGACCTGAAAAGGAGGTCTGAAAGCGTGCGCGCAACTATCATCAACCCTACGACACCGCACCAGTTGTGCTTCGGCGACGCAGTTGGTGGGAGGAACGCCTCATAGGAGCACACCGAAGGGGTTTCAGGTTCGGGTCGCATACTGTCGATCTTTTCTGCACATATTAGTTTGTTGTTATCACGCTTTCTCATGCTCGCAGGGGTCAATTTTAAACCATCAATGCTTACAACAAACCGAGGCTGCCTATTTGCGCCTTCATAAATGCTAGTTTTTTAAACAATGCCTATCTGCACCATATCATTTCTCTTAAAATAAAAAGTCCAGTCTTGTCTTCCCTTTTAGTCAACAGCAATGGTAGCAATCTGTGAAGGAAGTAAAACAGAACTGCTTGTCACACCAACAGCATCTTACAAAAGCCAGTGAGGAACAATCTTTTCCCTGGCAAGGAATGACCACTTCTTCTTCGTTGAAGGCGTAATCCGTGGGTGTGGCGAAAGGTCTTGGGTGAACATCGACGTATCCAGCTGCCACCCACGCGTATGACAGACATAGAAAGGTCCCATTTTCATTATACTACCTCTAACTTGAACAGCCTCTTCTTCCTGACAGTCGATATCTCCATATATGGCATCCAGGATGAGTCCTTTTATGACATCCGCAATCGCAATCTCTCTGTTTGTCGGAGAAGTGAAATCCAGTGTGAAGGTGGGACGTAATCAACCGACAATACGTTCAGGTGAGAACGACATTGTTAGCCAACTTATGTTCCGATATGCCCGGGTCCATAATATTCAACCGTAAGTATGCGTATTTGTGTGCAGTGACGGTGTTATTGGCGATATGGTATGATATGGTGGTAGTGCAGATAGGCATTGTTGAAAAACTAGCATTTATGAAGGCGCAAATAGGCAGCCTCGGTTCGTTGTAAACATTGATGGTCTAAAATCGACTCCTGTGAGCATGAGAAAACGTAATAACAGCAAACTAATATGTGCAAGAAAGTTCGGCAGTGTGCGGACTCGAACTTAAAACCCCACCGGTGTGCTCCTATGAGGCGTTCCTCTTACCAATTGCGCCGCCGAAGCACATCCGCTGTGGCATCGTAGGGGTTGATGATAGATGCGCGCACGCTTTCATAGCTCCTTTTCAGGTCTTCAAAAAAGCGTTCAGCAAAAGCTAACTGTGGTTCTGGACTCCGCTCAAAGGACCCTACATCCTTCCAAAATAGCATCGCAAAAGCTCACCTTGAGTTGGCAACCTTTCCTTGTTAGTATCGCATCTTGAAGTCAACTATCCGAGCACTAGCCTCTTGTCCAGCGTACTAAACAGCGCTCTCACCGAGCATAAGAAACAGTCAGATGTAGGGGTTTCAGGACATAGTGCTCGAAAGCCTCTAGTTTTCGAGTATTGTAACAGATCCATCGTGTGAGTTCTTAAGATTCATTAATCTTCTATCTGTGCATTTGACTCTAAAAGCATCCGTAGTTTTATGCTAAGGAAGGTGGAATAGTGGATCTAGTTTTGGAATCTATCCTAGTCGGACGAGTGGTGTAGGGGTAGGAGGGGGGGGGGGGGCAGCGCTAAAAAGGCGAAGCAAACGCCAACAGTTGGCCGTCTAGACAAGAAAATTGCCATGAAAAGTCCTTTCATAACTATCCTAGTTGAGAAGGGATAACGGTGAAATGTCAGCTGCACATCATCCCAAGCCACACAACCACACCCCTGAAGTTAAATAAAAGCCCTACATAATGGGGACAGCTGTAGCTTTCGCAGAACAAGGGATTGGAGATGCAAGTCACTATATGCTACCCTCCGATTAGAATAGGTCCGACCTTTCGTAAGTCAAATCAGTTAGTCGGTTTTGTAAGATAGTTCACTTTTAATTTTACCATCGATGTCAAAAGATTAAGGAGAGGTGCTCTTTCACCCAGCCCCTCCCACTATGTAGATCCTAGTTTTGTTGTGATAACTTTCGGAAACCCTTCTGGGTTCAAAAATTGTCGAAATACTCAGTGGTAGGAATATTGATGACTAGAAGTGTACCCTGCTGCAACAAACCGGCATTCTTATGAAGAGAAGCCCATAAGAGTAAAAAATCGATCCCAAATGTTGCTGGCTAAAGTGATGCATGATGCACTTTGTTCTCTTCGTTTTCAGGTTACTAAGAGAAAGTGTAGCGTTTTAGATGATCTGTGATCGATGTAGTGATGTAGGAGATTCGTGGCCAGCCACCTATTTCGTCTGAATGGTGTTTGTTGTGTTGTAGATCAAGATGACGGCGATGCTGTTGGTGAACACAGGATCTGTTGTGATGTTTCTTACTATTCTCGCCTACTTCTATCTGCATCGCGACGAGGATTCGGGCAGTTGGAGTCAATCGCTTTTCTAATCGTGTGTACTGTTGTGGTGGAAACTGTGATGGAATCTTAGAAGTCTTGCTGATTTACCATAGGTCAGTTCGATACAGGTTTTCGTGATTCAGCACTTTTAGTTGGTTAATTGCGCCATTCTGCATGAGACGAGCAGGCTGTTCTGTAGCTTTGAATGCTTCTTTGGAATGAAATACGACACAGCTTGGCTGTCATTTTATGCTTGGATCATAAAAAATAGTTTTATTCACTTCTTTTGCAGTTTCTGGCGCCAATATATCACGCCTTTTTTCTTCCTTTCTTCAAAGTCTAGCATGAAGTACTATAACACTTTGAGGGCAATGTATGGGTGACTTGGGCCGAAAACTATAACGGTTCCAACAATAAAATGTTCGTATCACGAGAAGCATGAAAAATTAATGTGCTGTTCAAGTGTGTGTTCTTTTGCTAGTTTGCAACGTTAGGAAATGGTCGCTAAGCAAACTGGACAAGTCTGCATCTAGCAACCTGTTTCCTACAGGGTCGTTCATTAGGCAGTTGGATGACATCCTGTAGTCAGAGGAACAGAGTTCAAGCTGAAGGGAGTTTGCTGTGTTTTTGTGAAATTAAGATGATCTCATCTATGTGCATCCCGCAAATTACGCATTGATGACCACTTGCAAATCACCAGACTACACCCCGATACAAAATTATAGGTTCACTCCCGACTTGTCCGTTAGTACCCGAAGAACCCGATCTCAATGATGTTACCATCGTATTCCTCACTATCGAAAACCTACATAGAAGAGTTCTAAGCAGCTTATCTTATCAGTGCAGGATACCACGAACTTTTATTGAACAGCTCACGAATGCCTATGCACCTATGCTCACCTATGCAAAATATAAGTTCACTTCATAAAAAACCTGATTAATCACAAAAGTATCTACAGACAAAGTATGATTAGTACTTCGTCACATCACCCTTGTTGTAAAGAACAGCGAAAATTCTATTTGGCATACTTCTGATTAGGTTATCAATAACAGTTTGCTCTGCATTTGTTCATGCATCAATTAGGGCGTTCTTCAGATCAGAAAGATCATCAGACCTCTCCAGCAGCGTAAAAGAAGTGGAGTGGGTGACCCGACCGGAACAGACACTACTGGAGAGATATGAGGAAAGAGGAGCGAATATTCTGCAGGCGCAACTTTGGCGGTGAAAGTCTCATAGTTTGAGCTGTGTTTTCTGGATGCGAACTTGATGCCCTGGATGTAGTCTCGTGTAGGATGAACCGTGAAGACCAACAGAAATTGCTCGAAGACCACCTACTGCCATGTTTCAGAAGATTTCGTAGGTATAACCATATTTTCCAACAAGACATAACCATAACTTTAACGTAATATAACCCATAACTCCCACATCCCATAACCATCCCTACACGTATCACAGTCAACTACAGATTGGCTTTACCCAACAGAATTCAACTTTTGGAGTGGCCTAGTTGTTCTCCAGTTCTCAACCCGTTAGACAACTTGAGGGGCGTTCTCGTACACAAATTGTACAAAAATGATTATTGATAACCTAATCAGTAGTGTGCTAAATAGAATTGTCGATGTTGTTTACAACAAGGCGATGTGCGAAGTACTAATCATACTTTGTCTGTGGGTAATTTTGTGATTAATCAGGTTTTTTATGAAGTGAACTTATATTCTGCATAGGTCTCCATTCGAGCTGTTCAATAAAAGTTCGTGGTATCCTGCAGTGATAAGATAAGCCGTTTAGAATTCTTCTATAGAAGTTTTCGATAGTGAGGAGTACGACGGTAACATCATTGAGCCTCGGCAGCGGGTTCTTCGGGTACTAATGGACAAATAGGGGTGAACCTATAATTTTGCGCCGGGGTGTACTTCCCATACTATTGGGTTTGTCCAAAAATTAATTTCGGATTTGAGCCGTCAGATTCAAATTAAAATATCTTCTCCTAGACCATTCCTCATTTAACAGCTGTTAGAAACTGCATGCATTTCTCCTATTAGGTGTTAAGGCTAGATTTTCGTGGCTGCGAAACCCTAGACTTCTGGCATCGATGAATTCGTCAGGGCCTTGGTTTACTATTTAATCCCTATCGTTTGGTTGGGCGGTACTTAGCTCTGAAAATAGGGTATCTCAGGTCTGCAAGATTTCCCATTTCTTCTAGCTTCCGAAGGTACGATTTCCAAACATGTGGACGGAGATCATCGTTCCAGTGAACCTATTCATGCTTCCTTGTTAGACTGTTCATGGATTTGCACTTGATGACGAACCTTTACGGCTTCAGGGCTGTTAAGGATAAAGGACGGCGTTACTCAATCCTTTGGGATGCGCCAACTGATGGATTAGTCAGCGCTCTATCCTTCCCATACAAGTTTGGTACCCATTCACCGACCCTCGAGGGATTAAAGGCTCGGTTGGCCTGAGCGGTAAATCTAAACCAGGAACCTGGTATAGGCTTCACACGACAGTCGGCACCTCCTCCGACTGCGCTACACTCACCGTGTTATGATGCCATATATTAGTATTGTGAGAGCGCGTCTAAACAGTGCCTATCACGCCCATTCAATGTAGAATTTTGTCTTTGCATTGGTTGCTGGAGTACGTGCGTCAATAGAAAGAGATCGTAATAGAAGGTCTAATCCTAGTAGTAAGTAACAAGTTGTTTCTAACAACACAGGAAAGCAATGGATTCCTGGAGTTTTGTAAAATGAGGGCGAATCTTTTCGGTTTGGTGCTGTTTTATTCATCGGTCAAGTCTTTAAGGTCATAGTTATTAAAATTTCTCTCTGTTTTTATCATGGAAATACACGAAGTGTACATGCATGAGAGAGCATTCTTCTTTTTCTATATCATTTTGTTTAACATTGCCCCTGCTTTTTTCTTTTCCTGCATGATGGATTCGTGATGCCGTCATTCCACTTACGACTTACCTGTAATGCTCCACATGTTAAGCGTGGTGCTGTCTCTGCGTGGAGTGCAGTGAGCGGGTTCAATTATAAATCGTCTTTTCAGCGTTGTTTTCAAGCTTTATGCTTTCAATCAGTTTAGAAACAGATAGAACTTTACTAATAAAGACGTCATGTACTCTTAGCACAGGTGTTCTGTATTAACATGGCGGGTAAGCACTAGAATATCACGTCAGAAAGCAGCAGCATTCAACGAGAATAACCGTGACATAGATCTTTCGAAGCGTAGAGTGTGAGTAATGTGCAAATGCAGTCCGCTTGTGATCCGTTATCGCCAACTGGACTGTCTGTTAAGCTCTGAAATCAGATGTGACGGGAACTCTTGACCTCCAGTTCTTAAGTCGATGACGCTGTTCGTTATGCCAAATGGCGACACGCATGAGAGAAATGTGTATGGGATTACTGCATGTGCACCGGGGGACCAGTCTACCCACGTCCATGTGGCTTTCATTGACCGCGATTCTGTTCTGTGCAATGGTCGGATTGAGACTTTTGCACTTCTCGAAATTGTGGTTCCCTGAGCCTTACAATTGGTAGTCCGACTCCAATGTTCGTTGACGAAGCTCAATGTCAGTAATGCGTTATAGACCTAAGGAAGGGCTTATGGCCCGAAACGTCAATAAATATTGACATCGAGCTTTTTCGGGAAACATTTCCAGGGATAGAGGGCTAGATGCGTTCGTACTTGCTTGTTCTATCGTTTAGCCAATGTTGAAGGATTCAACATTGGCTTTCTTGATGTGGGCAAAATGGATATGAGACATCAGTGAGCAGTAGTCAGCAGCCCACTAGTGGCTGGATTTTCGGAATTTGTTGTAGGGCATCTAACCCAAGTTGATATTTAATTGTACAGTACGTCGCTAGGATGTGGTTTCTACGAACGAGCTCGAGTTCCCATTTTTCCGCTGTGCTTGATTTTCAACCTGCAGTGATGGTTTTTTGCAAGATAGGATCATCGTGAAGTAGAAAGAGGGCTTGTTACGTCCCGTACAAGCGCCGGCGCTTCCTATCTGTGTCATGCGATTGCTTCTTGTATTGAATCTCGGGCATCTCAAAGGTTGCAATTTCAGATCGCCGGGTCGTCAATGGTGTTGATATATATGGCGAATGTCGTAAGCTTTGGTGCAGTTCTCGCTTATTTCAAACTTTTCAACAGTGAAGATATGAACGAGTTGTCGTTATGGTGAAGACGGTCCACATTCTCAAAAAATGCCCCCCCCCCTATCGCAATGCTTTTGTATCGCCTTTTTCTCCTTGTTCCGTTAATGAGCTACCTTCGAGTGTGACTGTTCACCGTTTCGTTGTCTGCTTCATATACATTGTCATTTGTACATTAATGTTTTCGGTGTAAAAAATACTTTTATATCCGGTGTTTTAAACACAACATTCGGAGAAAATTGTGAACATTGTAGTGTATCATATAACACACCAGGTGACCTGTGACAATCTTTAGTAGGAGGGTACTGTTTAATTACACAAACCGGAGGGAAGACATTTCTCACCGTTCGTCTGGCTGAAGTGCGGTGACAAGAAATAAGTGCGCTATACATATACACCAGAGTTCTCATACCATTTTCATCAAATCGGACACTCCTGTTAACAAGCTTGACCCTTTTGAGATCAAATTGAACATCTTCCGAATTAAAAGAAGAGTCTTCAAGATGAAACCTGACTTTCCAACACGGTTGGAACAATTCTTAGGGGAGATCTAATATCAAATTTTCGAATTTTTTAAATTCATCTCCTCCAACAAGCGAACAATAAGAGAAATTTTGGAATCTTATAAAAATGCTCTTTTTAAGGAAAAATAATGAGTTACATTTTGTTTAATAGCGCAAAAAGATAGCAATCATTTAGTACATTGAAGGAAGAGAAGGCCCACGCCGCGCTCGCACCATGCACTCGACTGGGTTGTTGGCATTGTTATCTGATTGATAGGCAAAGAATCTTTCTATGTGGAGTAACACAGATGAACAGTATAAAAAGAATAATTGTAAAAAGTATGGATAATCATACTTCGCTGTTTCATCTGAGCAGCATCTACACAATCAAATAAGATACGAGAGATGCGCATATCGCGACGATCTACTCGAGTGCATGGCGCGATCTCCTTTAAATATAAATGCTTGCTACTATTATGCGCTTTAAAACAAAATCTTGTTATGTTGTTGTAAGATGTTTGGTTGCGATCAGAACTCCAGCGTCAGGTGGCATTCTAACCCACACTTTTCAGGACCATCAGCTTAACTGGTCCCATGATGATACCAGCGGGCGGCTCATCTCGATCAGGGGTGTGCGTAATTACGATTTACGGCTATTTTTTGCCGAATTTTTTACGATTTACGATTTACGACATTTTGGGTCGTAAGTCGTAAATGTGATCTTCGATCAACAACCAACTGCGGCCCCAATTTATGTGTACCGGGTTATACAGATGTGCCCACCCCAACGGTCTCCTTTTAGCGCATTCCCACCTCCTTTTAGAATTGTTTTTAATTTCTAATGTGTTATGGTGGTAGAAGACACCATCCTGTGCACAGGTTTCTCGAATACGACTTATCTCTCCGCTTAGCCAACTTTTCAATTTCTCCAACATTTCGAGGACTGCCGTTTGGAATCAGAGCAGTTCAAGAGGAGAAACAACTGCAACACATTATTAAAAAATAACCTCCTCTCTAGGAGACTGGATTGCTCCGTTTCCGGCCGAGAGCTAGCAAAGCAGATCGCATTCCTTCAGTCGAAGGTCGTTCTCCTCCAGCCCACAGAAAGACATTGAAGGCAGTTTCTTCGAGAAAGAGGGACGAGAACTCTTTGACACACGTCCTATTTGGTAATAACACCCAGTGAATTTGTTTATAATAGATTCATTCTAATCCTGCATGAATAGAATTGGCGGAAATCCACTATCGAGTACCATTCGGGACTGGAAGCTGGGTCTAGAATGTTGCTACGTTCATGTGGAAAGCATGCGCCACTGGTGTTTCTGTCGCTTTACATTGCACTTCATAGGGCGGTGCGAGTTGCTATACAAAGTGCGGAAGCGAAAATTTCAGGAGAAGGTCTGAGTGGTTCTGACACTTTTGTTCTCCCTTTTCAGTGGTTCGATTGAGGCTAGTGCATTTACCCTAACTGATTCACTTGCTACTGCAGACTCTCGGAGAGCAAGCGTTCGTTACAGAACTGGCGAAGGGCAGCCGGAGCTAGTGCAGAGAATTATTAAATACTAGTACCATATTCTAGTTTTCAAAACTGGAAAAATGCAGGCAAACTTGCGTAGAAAATCTGCGCTGTAGGCAGGCTTCGGTTACCGCGATGTTGTCGATCGAGGGTTCAAAACTGGGAACACTTTCAAAGTTGAGAAATGTATTCTTTGCAATCTCTCTACAATTAACAGAGCTTCTGAATTCGAGTATCGCTCTGTGGTTACTGCTTGGTACCTGGTATAGCATCGAGCAATGGACTTGTAACTACCTTCCTGCAGCTATCTATATACCGTTTTCACTTGCTGCGTCTAAAAAGTACTCCTGCGACCTCAAACTGAACCAGTTTTAGCTTCAACCGTGTTCTTCCCAACTCATAACTGAAAAAGGACTACTTTCGAACCAAGCCGGACCTTCTAAACAAAAATTGTCTGCCTATGAAGATGCCAAGCTGAAGATGCCTCAAGGAAGTTATAAGTTAACTCCATGTCCTACTTCCCATGAATCTCGGCATGATGCATCGTGTTGAACTGTTGGCTCGTGAAGCTGAGTACCGAGATTGTTACAACACTTCATTCGGCTTACGTTTCGGCGGTTTCGCCTTCTTCAGAGCCTCTGTTTTGGAAGCCGAGGAGCTCTACCAGCCACCGTCAGATGGAGGTGAGCGTTGGTGAATCATGAATCTCACCAACGTTCACCTTCATCTGACGATGACGCTAGAGCTCATCGGTTTCCACCACAAAGGCTCCGAAGAAGGTGAAACACCGAAACGTAAGCCGAATGAAGTGTTGTAACAATCTCGCTACTCAGCTTCACGAGCCAACAGTTCAACATTATACGTTAGCCTCTCCATTTTAAGGGGTCTACAAAGATGTCTAATAAAATGACCATACTGTTCCGGCGGCCCAAAGTTTTTCTATCCTTCTCGCTAGGAATGTTTCAGGACTTATTTCAAAATGTTGAAAAACGTAGATCTCTTGGTGCGACACATGATGGGACTGCGCCATGCGTTCACTCAGAACGCAAGACGTCCCATCGTACAAGCCCAGTATGTTTGTTAGATTATTACATGCGCAGTTGCTGTTTTCAGTAGAGAAATGATTTTTTTTTAAATTTTAATTTTGGCAGCGAATTTTTCATTGTTGTTTCTGCTAAATTCTAGGCCAAGCGAAAAATTGGTGGTGAATTTGGAATTTAATGGATATTCAAACGAGGCTTTTTGTTGAAATACAAGGCATAGGCCTAAGTTAAGTTTTTGAATTTACAGTTATTTCGACTTTCTAGAAACGTGTAAAGTTTGATTTGAAAGGTGTTTTACTGGCAAGAAGGCGTGAAAATGGGAGATAATTTGGTAGGAAAACTCTCCGAATTGAGCTAAAAATAACATGACAAATAAATAAATATTGAATCACATCTGATTAACATTAATGGAAAAGCCTCCGGAAATTTAGCTGTACTGCACTACACGTCCGGTGACTCCTTCGATTTACGACTTACGAAATTTCAAATTTCATTTACGCACACCCCTGATCCCGATGTACGGGTGTGTGTTGACGGGTCCCATGAGGTGCGGATGTTGCGAACAGCACTGGCATTGTGATGGCGTAGGACATTCCCGCCTCGTCAGCAGGTGGTGCGGGTTCGAGTCCCGCCTGGCGCTCGAGTTTTGACTGCAGCAAGACATCGTTATTACAGCTTACAACAGCAGTATCAGGCACTTGATGCTTAAAGAAAATGGCTTGAAAATTTAGTTCAGTATTTTTCTTAAAAAGATGAAATCTTGAACGGTGTGTTCACGTATTGGGCAGGTAAATACAAAAGATTCAAAGAAAGTTATACTAAATTTTCCTCGAACAAAAAAATATTTTCACAATTTTAGAGGGTTTGTTTTGCTGTGGAGAAAGTTCTTTTTGATTTATAAGACGTACAGCTTGGTGTCAAAAGCGTCAATATTTATTTATTTATTTATTTATTTATTTATTTACCTCATACACTCATAGGTGTGCCACAATTCGAAAACTGTAAAAATCCCTAGGGAAAAAACATCATCGTGATATCAAGAAAGGAAAAAGAAACAGGAACGATCAATAAGGGATTAACAACAAACCGAGACACAACTAAGTAATGAACTGAAATGTTTGATGCTTTTATGAATTGGGCTGATCCTAAAATACCTCATAAACCTAACGTAAGATCAAAAAAGATTTACTACTCTGATTAACAGTCCCACTACACTAAAATTGTTTAGTAGAGTGTCCAATTTGATTTGAAAAGCGTCGAGCTTGATTTGAAAAATGTCCAGTTTGATTTGAAAATGTTATTTGTAGTAGGATATCGCCTGTAGAAGAATGGATATTATCGATCGATGTTGGCAGTACGATCGAATCCTTCCACTTGTTGTGAAGCTCATCCATCAGCTGTCACCCTCGCGTAACTCCCACCCCATTTTGTCAAATCTGGGCGAAAAGCGAGAATTGTGGTTGGAAAGTCGATAATGTCGATCGATATTCGTCTACCAGTCTAACACCTCCACCTACTGTGAAGCCCATTCTTCCACCGTCATACTTTCGTGACTCCCACCCCGATGGACTGCGAAGTCGATGCAGGTACTGAGAGCACCGATGGAGCGCATTATTTCTGCTGTGTCGCCTCAACGCAAGGGTGGGTGACATTCTGGCTACAAAGGGATGGGGTCAATCAGACGAGAAAGCGCCGGCCGATAAGAGGACTACGGCACGGTGACGGTCGAAGAGAGCGCAGGCGTAGCGCAAGCATTGCGCAAGCCGATCGACCGACCGACGGACGGATCCGGCAAACAACACCGACAGAGGTCACCGGCACACATCCACGCCTTGGCGATCGACCAGAGCAACACGCAAAACACGCTTCTCCAGCGAGGCAGGCACGGTCTATTGGGAGTACGACGTAGCTACACGGAACGGAAACTAGACCTCTAATATATGTGATAGGAGGTTAAGAAGAGGATTAGAACTTGAAAACGGAATTCTACCTACTGAAAACGTACTTCGCATTCACAAAAGAACCCAGCGATCCCTCAAGCCCAGCTCCGGACTCGAACCCACTATGGCTCTCTTGCAAATCTGCATCGCTGTCCAGTCCTCCAGCTAGCCGCTGGCGCTGCAGTTGAGAATAAATCACCTAAATGAACCCTGCGACTTCTTTTAGGAAGCCTAGCGAATTATTTTGAAATCTATTTGCATAAGTATGGCTGTAGAGCGCGAGCAATGAACATTAGCTTTGCCCGAAAGATTGCTAAAAAAAGAAATTGCTATGACCTGACTATATTTGACGACACTCCAAACCATTTCCAGACTAATTTCAGAGCACGACATAGCCATTTCAGGTTTCAATTTTGGTCATTTCATTTCAGTGCACAAACTGTGCGCTTTAAGCAATGCACGATGCAAACACTGTACTTTAGATCGCTAATAGAAAAGTAAGCCATAATACGAAGCATATGCTACAAATGAATTTATTTTTAATTTTGTATACAATTTTTGGGCGCGTATAGCGCAGTCGGAGGTGACGGCTGTCGCATGCACCGGATACCAGGTTCCCGGTTCGGATTTCCCGCCCAGGCCAACCAAGTCTTCCATCCCTCCGGGGTCGGTGAATTGGTGCCAGATTATCTGGGAAGGTGAGGCGCTGACTTGTTTATCGACCACCTCAAGCATTGTATGGATAAATACGCACTGAAATCCCCTTCACGACATCCCGTAGAAGTGGAATGCGTCCCAAAAGGGATTGAGTAACGCTGTCCTTTATCCTTTTATAATTTATTTTTTATAATTTTTCAAAGGTTTAGTCTTTCGAATCTACTAGCTAGTTTACTATATTCGAAAAAATATTGTGTTGCTTCTCAGGTAGTCAAATTCGACTCTGTAGGGCAGTTTGCTCCATGGGAACTTCATTGTTCTCCTCCCTCTATAGTGACAAACGCGATGAGTTGCAGTTGAACACTTGTTAATGGTGGTGAAACAGAAATTTTTTCTATTATTGGGCGCGTGGAGCGCAGTCGGAGGAGGCGCCGTCTGTCGGTTGCACCCGATATCAGGTTCCTGGTTCGGATTTCCCGCCCAGGCCAACCAAGCCTTCCATCCATCCGGGGTCGATGAATTGGTACCAGACTTGTATGGGAGGGATAAAGCGCTGAATTGTTCATCGGCTGCCCACCGCAAGTCACTGTATGGCCAAATACGCATTCAATCCCCTCTAAAAGTAGAATGCGTGGCGCATTCCAAAGGGTATTGGATAACGCCGTCCTTTATCATTTATTATAAAATACGTGTATGGATGTTAATTCAAGTCGCCTGTTTTGAAAATAATTTGGTTTTTCTTTTCAGATGTCTAAACGCGACTTTCGTCAAAGCTTTCGGCTTTGGCTGATGTAAAGGAGCTTCTCTTTGGTTCAGCGACGGGGCAAACGTCGCCCGTTATCATAAAATATTCATTTCTCATCGCAAACCACAATCCGTCCGAGAAACGGATCGTTGGCATTGCGCAAAAGATGGGCCGACGATATCTCAAAACGACAATTTTCCTGAGTTTAGGTCAATTTGGCTTCCTGGTCTCCCCAATGACGAACAACTATAGGGCGATCGACGTCGAGGTCCTCGGCAATATCTCGCGTGTGGCTCTGCGAGGATCCGCTTCGACTGATACCTTCATTGGATCATTATCAGGTGTTAGTTGACGGCTGCCATGTGGCTCGTCTTCGAGGCTCGTGTTGCCGGCATGAAACTTTAAAACCAACATTGTACTGTACATTCGCTGATACTTCCTTCTGATACTACCTGGGCCCCATACGTCATTGATATTTCAGCGGTACGAGCGGAAGTCCGACCCAGTTTCAACTCCTTTGAAACTGGTTGACGAAACTCGCGTTTAGACATCTGAAAATAAAAGCCAAATTATTTTTTAAATAAGCAAATTGAGTTAAATGTCATATACATATTTAGAAAACACATATAGTAAGCTTTCCAACAGTATATAATACCTTATAAAAAATTCTTAGTTTATTTTAACAAATAGCGCCGAAACCAATAAAACAAAAAACCTGCATTTATTTCGCACCAACCTAATAATTGTCCTGGTTTTTTGGGTATGGAGAAGCCGTAGCTTACCTTTCAGAACGTATTTTTCTTCCTTCGAGCTTTATCTAAGAGAACTTAAGATGGCTTCTATTGCCGCAACGAACGATGGTGCTCTATGCGACAATGCGTGAAAGGAAAAGAGACGATGCTCAGTGTCTCTTACTATCTTCCTGGCATACCAGTAGCATTTCAAAAAGGATAACTTATCTGTACAGTGTAGGAATGGACCCTCTAAACCCATTGGGCCACGCCCACTGCCCCTATAAAAGAGGAACGACTGCGTTCGTCGAGACTCGACCGACGTGTGACCCCTGCTGCCGCATCGCTCTGTCGAGGGTCAGTGACCCCTCTACCTGCTGCCGACGGACCGCTCGATTCTGATCCGGAGCCCGACCGACTGACCCCCACGTTCTATATTCACCAGCGTCGTGGCATAGCTACTGAGATCGATGGATGTGGCCACGGTATGGTACATTCGGCTATCACCGGGAATACATTCATCAATCTCTGCCTGTCATTTGCTAAAGACGTCGATGAACATCTACGTGCTCGCGTTCTCCGAGCCATGAGAAGGTAAGGTTGAGCTGCGGGATCTATCCTAATCAGAGGGGGGTATTTAGCGATTTGCATATCCAATCCTTTACCTGAGATCTTCTACTACAGCACCCATTATACCAAGGTTTTCATTTAAATTCAAGGAATATGTTGTGCGACATAGGATGGCGTAGGCACCTGACACTGCGGTTGCCTCCTCCCGATGGCTGCACGAGTAGGTTTCATTTCATATCCATTATATGGTTTTGCTAAGCGCTAAGGATTATGAAGGTGACTGTAAGTACTCAGTTTTGTAGTGAAGTTGGACCGGTGTGGGTTTCTCCAAGACAGTGAAGTTGCTGTGACCGCCTGGTGGCTTATCACGGTACTCATTCTTGTCGTTTTTGTTCAGAGCGTAATAGGCTGAGCCACAATTTGTTCACTCCCGCAAGCTGTAGCTTGAAGACGAGACCTCCTTGAAGACGACGTTGTCCAGAAAGAAATGAGCGCAGCTTTGAGCTACATTTAATCTGTGTTTCGTTTTTTGTTTTGTTATGTATGAAATAAATACTTAATTGTGACAGATCAGTCCCTGACATTCTATTAAGATATCAAGATACCGTTTAATGTACGCTTTGCAAGCCTTTCAATCGAATGGAAACCGAAGATTCCTCAAGGGCTTGAATTCCTGGAAACCGCTCTGGCGTCTGCATGCGAAAGCATGCATGTTTCAGTGAAAAAGCACGACTGATAGCCCCAGAGTTCCTTCAAATGCTTCACAACCACAGCTCGAGGGCAACAATCCAGCGCCTTGTTCCTGAACAAGGTGAAGGTAGCTGCAGCACGTGACACCTTACGATGATAATACAGGTTTTCTGCAGTGATGCCCGCCGCGACGAAGGCGCTATATAAAATAAAAGCGGCAATTATTTTTGCAGCGCGAGGGCCATCGCTGCGCAGAGCCGTTGCCGAAAGGTCAAGACGGTGACAATCGATTCTTTAATTGAAGGTAAGCTGCCGCAGCGGTCGATCGATATCTGCTCGGAGCACTGTGGGTGAGATCGGTCGTTGCTAACCGTCACAGAGAACTCTTACATGCACTGCAGCTAAGCAGAGACCGGGGATATTCTTGTCCTAGTGGCGATGACCTGCGATATCCGGTAGTTCTTCGCAAGAAAATTGAACGTGGAGGAGGACGGAACGATAGGGTTTAAAAATGGACGGAACCAGAGTAGGAAACGGAATCAGAAGTCAATCGAAGTTCGCCTTAAAAAACGTCCGAAATGGTCTGTGTACTGACTGCCGCTTTCTTCTACACGAACAAAACCCACACAATTGCTATCCATTTCTAGCGAGACATATGCAATAGAGTAAAGCACGCCTCCTTAACATTAATTGTAATTATAATTGTTCCATCTTCACCAGGGGTGCACAGTTAACGTTCAACGGATTTAACGAATTAACGACATTTTTCGTAAAAATCTGACTTAACGACTTGACGGAAATTTTAGAAATTTAACGGAATTTTTAACGGACTTTTTTCTCAGTGAGTTTATCACATTTACCCTTAGTTTTCACTAATGTTGCAGGTCTTTATCCTTCATCATTAGGGCTGTTCCTGAAAAACTATTGGTTCGGATTTCTCTCCTAAGCCAGCCAAGCCTTCGATCCCTCTGGGGTCGGTAAATTGGAACCAAAGGTGTCTGGGAAAGACAGAGCACTGACTTGTTCAGCGGCTGGCCACCGCAAGTCATTTTATGGCCATTTACGCATACGAACTACTTACACGACATCCCGTACAAGTAGAATGCGTGGCGGATCCTAGAAGGGTTGAGTAAAGTCGTCCTCTATTCCAATCCTCTAATGCATTTTGGAGCTAGAAATTTCTTCGCCGAGCACCCAAGCACGTCGGAATCCACAAAGATACTGGTCTACCCTCCTCGTAAGATCTTCCTGTTCCCACTTGGCGCTGCGTATTCCAGAACACTTTCGCTCGCCACCTGGAACAGTCGAGAGAGAGAGAATGTTTTCGGCCGCTGGACGCATTTTAAACGATTCTAGAAAAACGCTAATAACAAAAATTACTAAAGCTTCTTTCCCTGAAAGTTAGCACGTTGACGACGTGTCACACCCTTTCCGGCAGCGTGGGACCATGTGACAGGATGTCGTGTCACGGTCCCGACGTTGCATAAAAAAGGATTGGTCACCCATCAGGCACGCGAAAATCGGGCGTTTGACAACATGTTAACATTCCACTGATAGGCTTTTAATTGTATTCTATTAATTCTTTCTCCACTCAATGGGCTGGTGCCCGCATCGAGATTGTATTAGAACAGCCACACAAAGCGGTTTCGCGAAGAATTAGGAAAAGGAAGAGCTCCGAGTTCTGCCTGATCGCGCAGATGCCTGGGCGGTGATCATCTTGGATGATGATCCCATACCTATTCCTATTCCACACCCTGTAGATATCTTGTTGCTGAAGGCTTGTTTGTTTTTCTGCGTTTGTTGGTGTTGAACTGTTTATTTTACATTGCAGTTTTTCACTCTTCCTTGAACTTGGGCTGGACCTCTTGAAGTTGGAACGTATAAGGTTTTCCATGATTTTTTTCCACTTAACGATTTACCGGAAATTTAACGAAATCTTTCCGTTAAAAATTCGTTTAAAAAATGTAACGCACAGAATTTTGTGTGCACCCTTGATCTTCACCTTAAATTGGACACTTTTCAAATCAGTTCGGATTGGATACTCTTCTGAGCAAGCGTTACACTTTTGAAATCAAACTTCTGGGGCCGGATTCATCAACAATCGGGCGGGTATAAGGGGTAGAGATAAGAGTCAGGAAGAGATAAGGTAAGAGTCAGAGACGCGGGCTTCATTCTGGGTATCTCTACCCTCCCCCCCCCCTATACCCGCGAGTTAATCGTTTATGGCCCTGGTTAGTACAACGAATACCATAATGATCACATATTCATAATATCCTATCTGATATCGTGCAATGGAGCAGGATGTAGATGCTTTGTAAGCGAAGATAATGGAGCACGGTTGTTGCACCCTCCTGGTATGTAAGTAGATATTTAACAGTGGACCGCACAACATTGTCTTGAGATTTGTGAAATTGGATTCAAACAATATTTTGATAAAATTTAAAAGCAATTATAAAACCTTTACTATGTATTTATTTAGTAAACAAATAATACAAAAATTATAGCATCTCCTTAGTTCACTGATGGGTCACAGAAGTGTCATAATAGTTAAGGTCCGTCTGAAGGAAGGTGGTAGACCAAACCAAAAAAATTATTTTCATTTTTTAATATTATTCAAGTATATTTATTATCTTCCAAATTAAAACGAGCTTCTCCCACATTAAATGAAGCCTTTTCGAGATGGCTAGAACAAGTCTATGTCAGAATTAAATTTAGTAGGAATTTCTTTGATTTTTTAAAATTTACTTTCATTTTTCCCAAACTTTTAGGTGAGCAAACAGTTTGAAATTTTGACTTTTTTCGAGGAAAACAATGATTTAACGCTTATTTTAAGGAGCTGAAGGCAGCACTTCTAGTGCAAAAAAAGAGATGAATTCGTCCAGGATATTTATTCGGTTGATACTAAAAATTCTGTCTGCTTGCAATTACTCTTTGTCAACGGAACATCAAAAACAACTGTAACATATATTGAGATAGATTAGTGGCTCAAATTTTGCTTTACGGCACAGGAAGGCAGCAGTCATATAGTATATTTCAAAAAAGATCGCGCAGCACACTCGAGTAGATCGCCGCGATTTTTGTTTGATTTATAGTGTAAATGCTGCTCATGTGAAACAGCGATGACTTTCGCTACTAATCAAATAAAGATAGCGACGAGGCAGTCAAGCGCATGGCGCAATCTCTTCTTTTACCACACTAATTGCAAGTAATTACTGTCTTCCTGTGCTTTTGACCACAACTTAATTCATTTTTTTGAGGGTGCACTCCGCTCTGACAACAGCGGAAAATCTGAAAGCAAACCACTTTACAAAGACGACACCGAGAGCTGACCAAAGAGAGGACCTATCTTCACACCTTCCAAGCCGAAACAAACCGCAACCGCACTGTTCACATCTGCTTCACCTTTCTGGACACGCCCTTCTCCTATATTCGATTTTTTTTTAAATTTCAAATAGTGCGTTTTTCTGTTGGAACAGATGAATTTAAAAATTTCACAGAAAGGGGTAATAAAATTTCCTTGGCCAAAAAAAAAAACTCTAACTGCCTTGGAGAATCTCTATTTCAATGTAGCAAAAGCTCGTTTTGATTTGAAAGGTGTTCAGTTTGATTTCAAAAAGTCAAGCTTCTTCAGAAGAGTGTCCAATTAGATGTGTAGCGCATTCCAAAAAGGAATGATAAACGGCATTCTTCAATCTTTTATAGAGAACTTTTCAGGTTTCGAGTGAGGAAAGTAAAGGCAAGCAGGTTCTGTCGTCAGTGGTACCGTTCTGGCCGGTACCACTTTTAAACATTGCCCAAACCACGCTCTAAATTTAAACCGGTTCGACACCATACTTTTCGTACCGGCAGCCTCCACGTTTGGGGAAAATTCGTACATTCTGGTTGCTTTATCGATTTTGTGTCTCTTTTGTCAATGACCAAAATTTTGCTACAAATCGATAATTAACAACCGACGAAAATCAGCTGATAGAAGGTGTGGTAATTTAGCTGGAGATATTCAGCACGTTGCTTTCAGCAGTAGGGTTTGGCCAGGATTGCATGCCTGGTCACTTTGACAGGTTTCACACTGAATACGGAGGGATTAACTCCTTCATATAGAACTGTTCCTTAAGAAACTCAAAGATATTAAGCCAACTTTATGGGGTGAAGGATCCGTATCCGCTTAATATAACAACTTTTGCAGCAAAAACGAAAGCGAGGAATGACGGCTACATGAAGTGGTAGTTGTGAAGTGAAGAGCACCATCGTAATCTATTAACAACAAAAACTGAAACAACTTGAATCAAATCGCTCGAGGCCACCTATCTAGTATTTCTGAGCGGCGTCAGCGTAGTAGATGGGTGGCGGAGGAGCTGAAGCTGGCTGTGGATAGTAGGTCGGTGGCGGCGGAGGCTGCACCGGCTGGTACATAGGCATCGCAGCAGGCTGAGCGACGTTCACCTGAAAATGGAAAATTACATGCCGAGTGTTTGTTATCGATCGACATACCCGTACCAAAATTATTCATGTAACTCCAGCCGAACCTCGGCAGTCCGTCTGGCTGTGCTACTTTGTGGCTATATTCGCCCATCTTGTTCTGGCGGCTCGAAACCTCTTCCGATCACGTAGTTTTATGAGGTGCGGACCAAGACTGTTATCATCGCTTTCGCTTTCTTTAGAGAAGCCGATAACATTTTCCGAAGCTACCTGGCGCTCTGCGGCCTACCGAACACCGAAAAACGTCTGGTTGGCGGGTTTCCTCCGCCCTAATATTAGGGTGGGCCAAAAGTAGTGAGACAAATTCAACAAATTTCTTTATCTCCTTATAACCCAATTAAACTCAACGATGCGGAGGAATGTATTCGCCATTAAGGTCAATGACCTTGCTGCCATCGATCAGCCAATCCCATCTTTCCAGAACTGCTTAGGCCTGGTGCTGATCCACTGCTCGTTATGGCTGCCGAGGTCTGCTTGGGTCCTTGTGTCCCTTCCGACCATGAAGCCCTATAGGCTCAAGAAGTAGTGGTAGTCGCATGAACAAATGTCCGGCAAATACGGTGGGTGAGCCATGCGAACGTAGCCCAGCTGAACAAGCTTATCCGTGGTCACTTTTGCCCGATGGTGTGCGACGTTGTCAAAGAGGAGGAACTTCTTGAAGCGATGAGACGGAATAAGTGCGAGTGGCCCATCCAGCTCTTCTATTTCGTTCACCATGGCCTTGGAGTCCATCGTCGTGCTTTTGGAAAACAGCTTCCAGTATACAGGTCCATGGGCGCAGACCCAAAAGCTCAGAAGGTGCTTCTCGCTGTGAACTTCCTCCGAACGAAGGTCGCTAACGGGTCACCAGGCCTCACCCAGACTGGCTGCTTGGCAGGGTTAAGGAAGAAGCTTATCATCTTGCGTGACTATTGAGTCCAGGGGCCGGATTCATCAACGACTTACGTAAGTTTAACGGAGGATTGTAAGCGAAAAGCTCAGATAACGCGGTTTATCGCTCACCATATCGTTTGATAAGCCACGTTATCTGAGCTTTTCGCTTACAATTCTCCGTTAAAGTTACGTAAGTCGTTGATGAATCCGGAACCAGGCTGCTCGGGGTTAGGAATTGGGCGAGGTTTGCGCGACACAGGGTGATTCGTCAGACCGGGGTTTCGGCATGAGACAGTCTGGGGTTTTGGCATGCTTCTGGAAAGGGCGAAAGTGGTCACTTCTCAGGTGGCCTTCGGTAAGTAGCAAACAAACATACAAATACGAGAAGCACGAAGCCGGACTCCAGTCACGACATATAAGGGCACGGCATGGAGAGTCTCATTACTTTTGGCCCACCCTAATAATATAATACCTTGGCCGAAGAGGGCCTTCTATTCCTCCTTATTCCTTCCCACCTTTATTATAGCAAAACAAATATGATACACAATAGGATAGTAGGGTATAGTAGTGTACGGTCTTCAAAAAGATTCCAATGAAGTCCGTCCACTCTCTCGTATTCTTGCGATTTATACTCTGGTGTCCCAACCTTTTTCTGGCGACAGACATACACACATACATTCATCCTCTCACTCATTGTATAGAATCGTACGACTCCAGCAATCTAATCTGCCGAAAAATATATAAAATCATTGATTGGCCGATCAATACTACTTGATAATCCGGTATCCGATACTACTTGACAACTTCTACAGCAATCCCATTCGACTGATTCCTGTAGTACTTACATTCCACCCCCTATGACAGATATGGTTACACACAGACGCGCTCCCTCTCATTATATACTATAGTGGGAAACGTCTCTGGTACGTCTCCCGGATGTCCGTCATTCCGGATGCATTTCTCGTCGTCGGTGACACATCTTCTGAATGCGGACGCTTGCGCATGGTTCCCTCGGTCCATACCTCCTGTTACAAAATGCAGTGATCTGCTGCCAATTTTGGCAATTGCTCAGACATACAACCGGTCGGCGCCACAGTATGACCTATGTTATACTTCGGCGACGCTGTTGTCGGCGACGTCGGCGACAGTGTTGCGCGGGCTGCTACGCAGTGCATATCACCCCGCGCAACACAGCGTCGCCGAAGTATAGCATAGGTCTATCAGTACCAGAAGCTGTAATAGTGTTTGCACCTCTTTCTGGGTAACTCACTATGTGACGCACAGATTAACAACTGTACATAGTAGGTACGGTTCCCATAGACGCCGTTTCTTCATAATAATATAGTTTCCAAGAACAGAATGGTAAAAGCTTCACAAAATGTTCTAGACTTTTTTGAATCTGGGACCGTTTATGCTTCGATAGCGCATCGAGAAGCATCGGCAATTATCATCGATTGATTGACCAAAATTGACGGATTGGCGAGTTATTTACGGCGACTCATTGCTTCGCTGAGGAAGTATAAACCGGCCGCAGATCGAGAGCAACCAACCATTTATAAAAGCCATATTATTCGACAATTTAAAGCTATGCTCAAGAGAAAGACTCACGTTGGTTGTGAGCACGATGCCCTGCTGCTGTTGCTGTGGCGCAATGCATATCACATAGATGGCATGTATAACACCGGGAATGTACCCAAAAATGGTGAGGAGTACATTAATGAAGAGATCCCCGGTACATCCGGAGTGGCAGAGAACCGCCAGCGGCTAAAATACAGTGCTTTTATTCAGTGCTTTGTTCTAAATGTTCTTATAAACAAAATGGCTTACACTGTGGTATGATATGAGTGCAGTGAAGTTATTTTTGTTAAGACGAAGACTGGAGTCAGTTGATCGACATATGGTAAGTTTCAAAGTTTGTATAATTTTTACCTAATTTTAAATATAAATTAGCTAACACATATTGAAATCTATATATACCATATGCATTTATATAATATTATGTAAAATATAAAATAACAACCTAGAAGTCGGAGATCAGTCGGAAACGAATGGAATAGCAAGGAGTCAGCATGGTTTCATAACGGGAAGATCAGTTGAAACAAATATCATAGATACAAGTTGTTAGATGGATGTCTAGTTGCGATCAAAACTCTTGCGCCAGGCGGGACTCGAACCCGCATCTTCTGCTTTCCGGGCAGCGATGTTCGCCTTACACCACCGGCGCTGTTTGGTCGAACTGAACATCCACGATATCTTCCTAGCAAGTACTCACCTATCAGCACTCACCCGTTATCGGGATGAGCCGGCCGCTGATATCAGCATGAAACCGGTCAAGCTGAAGGCACTCGAAGAAATGGTTTAAGAAGTTAAAAACCATTTCTTCGAGTGCCTTCAGCTTGACCGGTTTCATGCTGATATCAGCGGCCGGCTCATCCCGATAACGGGTGAGTGCTGATAGGTGAGTACTTGCTAGGAAGATATCGTGGATGTTCAGTTCGACCAAACAGCGCCGGTGGTGTAAGGCGAACATCGCTGCCCGGAAAGCAGAAGATGCGGGTTCGAGTCCCGCCTGGCGCAAGAGTTTTGATCGCAACTAGACATCCATCTAACAACTTGTATCTTCTATACCAGCCGCTCTAGGCTCAAGCAAAGTTAAAAACCATTTCTTCGAGTGCCTTCAGCTTGACCGGTTTCATGCTGATATCAGCGGCCGGCTCATCCCGATAACGGGTGAGTGCTGATAGGTGAGTACTTGCTAGGAAGATATCGTGGATGTTCAGTTCGACCAAACAGCGCCGGTGGTGTAAGGCGAACATCGCTGCCCGGAAAGCAGAAGATGCGGGTTCGAGTCCCGCCTGGCGCAAGAGTTTTGATCGCAACTAGACATCCATCTAACAACTTGTATCTTCTATACCAGCCGCTCTAGGCTCAAGCAAAGTTAAAAACCAAATATCATAGAAATCATAAATGACTGGTCGGCCACCTTGGACATGAAAAAGGCGTGCGATGTAGTAGACTTCGATTTTGAGAAGGCTTTCGACCGTGTTAGTCATAGCAAAAGATATCTACACAAGATATCTGGACTTTATTATTATTATTTATTACATGGGTCAAATCCATATAAAGAACAATGTAATTAGAAACGGTACAGAACGACATCCACATCAAATTGGCTAACGATCCAGATCAAGGTGTTATAGAATGATTAGAAAGTACATACGACAACAAATGCCCAGAGAAAGAAGAATGGAAGGGAGAACAGATCAAGAGGGGCTTTGCCACAAGATCTCATTATGTCCTAGAATTATTCATGAATTGACTTGCATTCGTAATAAATGGCTTCAGCTTGTACGGAATAACTGAGTTTTTGGAAAGTTTTATATAATCCGAACCTGCTCTATTAACGAAAAAAATTATGTCGAATAGAAGATTTTGCAGTACTTAGTGAAAGTTTCTCTCCTCCACCTCGGGTTCTAGATGGTCCCACTATGAAGAAGTCACGCTTATCAAGTCCACAGAAACCATGGAGAATTTTGTGAATCATTACGAGGTCGTATATTCTTCGTCTGGATGAAAGTGTCTGTAGTCCGAGTTGTTGATGTTCATCCAGTGATTTGTAAGTGGTTGAAGGAAATTCTTAGTGGGAGGTCCTTCCAGGTAAACGTGGGGAATGCATTGTCTAGATGCATGCAGGTCATGAGCGGCGCTCCTCAGGGGGAGTGCTTTCTCCACTATTATTTATCACCTGTACAGCTGATATTCTTTACATCCTGAATGGCAGTGGTGTTGTGATTAAACAGTTTGCGGATGATATCAAGATTTATTGAGAAGTTATAACATCGGAGGACCAAATCTCTTTGCAGACCGCTATTAATATGCTGGGGCGCGTGTAGCGCAGTCGGAGGAGGCGCCGACGGTCGCGTGCATCCGATACCAGGTTCCTGGTTCGGACTGTCCGCCCAGGCCAACCAAGCCTTTCATCTCTCCGGGGTCAGTGAATTGGTACCAGAATTGTCTGGCAAGGATAAAGCGCTGACTTGTTCATCGTCTGGCCAGCGCAAGTCATTGTATGGCCAAATACGCATTCATGTCGCCTCCACGACCGTAGAAGTAGAATGCGCTGGCGCATCCCAAAAGGGATTGAGTAACGCCTTCCTTTATCCTTATCCTCATTAGTATGCTGCAGAAGTGGTCCAGCACATGGAGTCTACCTTTAGCTCAAGAAAAAACGATGTTTATGAATGGGATCTTCATCTGCTCCATTAGATTATAAAATAGGTGACCACTCATCTCAAGGGTTACAGCGGTACGTGACTTAGGATTCTACTATGATGAAAAGCTGAATTTTTCTGAGCATTTAAAGGTAATCCTGAGAGAGGCGCAATCACGCATTTTCCAGATCTTCAGGAAGTTATTATCCACTCGCAACACGCTGTGTTGCCACAAGCATATAAAGCATACGTTAGATCGATTGTCTAGACTGGTTCTACGGCTTTTCCCTCGCAGAAAGAAGGACATCGATCCTAAGAAGTAAGAAGGTGCAAAACAGTTACCGAAAAAATATTGAAAATAAAAAAATAAAAATTTAAAAATATTGCTTAGGTCTGGAAGCTGCTTCGTTTCTAGGATATCGCGCTCACACATAAGAAACAAATGTTTCACTCTCCACATGTTGGAGTCGCGTAGGAAGCTGAAGGACGTTTGTGTTATCTTCAAAATGCTATCAGGGATCTTGGACGTTGACGCTTCGCAGTTTTATAATATTTTGAGATCGGTAACGAGATGTGATCCTAAAAAGATATCCTACCGCACTGCTAAGACGACCGCAAGGTCTTCTGCTTTCACGTGCAGGGCCGCCTCTTCATACCTTGTTCTAAAACATAATTTTGAATCAACTGAGAAGGTCCATGGCTCTTTCAAACGATTTGTGAAGAAGAAATGGTTGTTATTGCTCTTTTATGACGATCATATCCCTAGTAATGTTTGTGTTTTTTCGATATTGGTTTGTTTGTTCGTTTTTGTGACGTGTGTCTTAAACCCCGTAATAAATAATAATAATAATAATAATAATAATGAATAATAATAATAATAATAAATAATAATTAGCTGAAACCACGATTACACAGATGCCTGCTAAGCTTAAAGGCGCTATTCGAATTGAGTGCTTGTGGAGAAATGGTGAATAAATGACATAGTTTATTAGAGAAACATATAAGGAATTCTTGTTTTTTAATTGTTGTTCAAGGGAAATTTGGTATAACACTTTTAGTTCACCTCCCCCAATAGGTGTAATAATTCTCCAAAATTCTTACTGTTGGAGAAAAATATTCAATTAAAATTCTCCTTAATGCACAGCAAGGAAGCAAGCAAATAGCGAGCGCAAAGGTCAGATCGCGCCATGTACCCAAAAATTTCGTCGCAACTTTTAATTGATTGATAGTGTAATTTTTAATTACATGAGCCATCAAAGTGAAAATATATGTTCTTTAGAGATGTTTTTGTTGTACAGTTAACAGGTTTCAAACTCCATGCAAACAAAAATTCTGCTACCGTTTGAATAAAAATCACGACTTGTTTGAAGAAAAGGGCATGGCGCAATCTCTTTTTAGCAATAAAAAACGGTCGCCTTCCTGTTTTTAAGACAAGCTTCAAGGCGTAATTTTTCCTAAAAAATAAAAATTTCATAAAATTTCAAGCATTGCGTTCACTCACCGTGCAGATGAATTAGGACTTCAAAGAAAAGGATAAAGGATAAAGGACGGCGTTACTCAATCCCTTCTGGAATGCGCCAGCGCATTCTACTTCTACGGGATGTCGTGGAGGCGACATGAATGCGTACTTGGCCATACAATGACTTGCGGTGACCAGCCGATGAACAAGTCAGCGCTCTATCCTTCCCAGACAAGTCTGGTACCAATTCACCGACCCCGGAGGGATGGAAGGCTTGGTTGGCCTGGGCGGGAAATCCGAACCAAGAACCTGGTATAGGGTGCACGCGACAGTCGGCGCCTCCTCCGATTGCGCTACACGCGCCCTTCAAAGGAAGTCAAACTAAAATTCTCCTTGAAAAAAATGAGCCTAACCTTTTTGAGAGTCTCCAGTATAGCGTATAAGGAGCTCCCTTTAATTAGGAAGAGTTCGCTTTGATTTGAAAAGTATGAAGCTAGCTTGGAAGAGTGTCAAATTTGATTTGAAAAGCATCCAATTGAAAATGGTACAGATGGTCCATACTTCAGGTGCAGCTGTTCAAGGAGAGCTACCGGCTCGAAAATCATGCTATTGCTATTTTTGTATTGTTCCGTCCGTCTGTACTGTTCCACATTGCTTAGGGCTCAAACATGCAGCAGCTTCTGTGCTCATTATCTTTGAAAGCTAATTTCATATCCATCTTGAGGAGGGAAAGATACACCGGCAGATGAAGGAGATACGGAAAGTTCGAATTTCAAGGTCGCAACTGAGTCAGGGATCCAAGCCAGTAAAGGACTTCCCGCCAGCCTTTTATACATCAGCTTTCTTTGTCAAGGCCTGCAACTTTTCTTCAAATTCCGTGCAGCGTATCCCCACACATAAAGTTTCCAACAATGGTAGAATAGTCAGCGAGATTGGCCACGGCACTGCAATGCAGCGTGTAGGGCCTATTCAGAGCCCGTAAAGGCCCCCGCAGACTTCTGCGGCGAGCGGCGGGCGGCGGACGGCGAAATCGCTGAGCGGCGCCGCTCAGCGGCTTGACTCATCATCAGTGGGAGCGGTGACGGCGAGGTACTGTAGTGTTTCTGGTCGGGACCGACTGGTGCTTAACAATAACGCGCCCCGATGACGATCGCGTGCCCGCATCGACGTCTCCGCTCTGGATCCCGCCGCGAAAGGGCAGAGCGCAGAGCGCAGACAGACAGCCGCTGGAGCGGCGCCGCCGGGTGGAATGATTCAAGTCATTTCCGCCAGCGACGCCGCCGGCCGGCCAGCGGCGCCGCTGGCGGCGAGCTCTGCGTCCCTGCCCTATGGTTAAGCATAGGGCAGCGGCAACGCCGCAGAAGTCTGCGGGGGCCTTTAACGACGGCGTCTGGTTGCTCGTTCAAAAGATGCAAAACGATCAAAAGCGAGCGGTCGCCATGAAAAAAAAACTGCTCATAGTCTGTTGCTGTCGCTGCGGCATTAGGAGCCCATATTTAGCCCCGTGCAGTCTAGGACTATTCGAAGACGGCATCCCTAATCGGTCATCGCTTGCTAGACAAAAGATGCTACCCACGAGATCAGCATGTAGATCGATGCCTTCTAAGCGATCGCTCGACAAAAATCGCTTGATTCGCTCTGTGCCAGACTATGAGCAGACCCTTAAGCAGTCCGAAAGTTTGACTTCGGTGGTTTTCGTACTGCTGCACTGCGGCTGAAGTTGGACAAGCCAAGAAGGATAAGGGTAAGAACGGCCCTTTTCCTCCAGAAACAAAAGACAAACTGAAAGAAGGTAGTGCGTGTCTCCTAGCTACTACCCTTAGTACTAGTGTGCTTAGTGTAACCCACTTCATCTTGCTCCTAATAGCTCTACAGAGGCAATCTGCCATGAGAAGAACGAATCATAGTCGTGTGCTATTTCGTAAGGCATTGGGCGATTCGAACGTAAAATAACGAGCTTATAAGGCAATTCCGCAAAAAAAACGACTATGACATTCGTTCCTCCCAGATAAAGATAGTTCAAGATAGGTCTACCAGGGGTAGTCTTGCCAGATTACCCCTGGTAGAGCTATTTTGAACAAAATTAAGTGGGATACACTAAGTACCCTATCTTTAGTCACGGCCAAAGAAATCGATACAATAACAAAGCTTACCGGCATTAAAAATGCGCAGAGGAATTCACAGACCCTGCAGCACATGTCCTGCACTGAAATGCCAAATAAATGCTGATTCAGTTTATTCAGGAAGCATTCGATATTCTTGAATGCGTCAGGTCGGTAAATTGCACGGTTAAACAATGGTCAATGTGAAAACGATACATATCTTCATGTAACGTTGCGTCGAGAGCTATTCTTGAGCTCGAAACTTCGTGTCTTCAGTAATATTGCACCGCCGTAATCCTCGTCACACCAATAGGACGCCAGTACCCATGGTAGATGTGGGGAAGCCAACGGGGGAGGGGCACGTGCCAGTGCGGCGCGTTATTAGCGAACACCCCGCCGCGTGGAAATACGTCGGGCGAAAGTCGTATACGCTGCCAGAAGTGCAGGGCCTTCATAGTCAACGATAGGAACGGTGGAGTCGTGCAAATCATGCGCGTATTGATATCGAGCACCAGTCCAGCCGAAATCGATATGAATGCTCGACGAGTCGCCTCGGACTATGAACAATAGGAGTGCGAGCGCAAGAATAAATCTCTACGCTAGGATTCTGTGGTTCCTGTCGCTAATGCGGGACAGCAGAGAACTGTGCCAGGTAGAGGGAACTCCAGTGTCGGTACAATCTCAGCATTTTCGCCGAACGTCTTTCCACGCGGCGGAGCGTCCGTTAATACCGCGCCGCTCCGGCGTCTGTCCCTCCCCCGATAGCTTCCCCCTTAGAACCCTGACAGATTTTATGTAGAAGCGCATTGGACGAGCATTACACCAGTGCAGCACTACTGACGTCACGGAGTTTGCGTGAAGTCTTGTGTGTAGAATGTAGAAGATGCTAAATATATGCCAGAAGTCATAAGGTTCACAGGAGGTGTCTAAACGTATTTAGCCGTCCTGCAGTACAGTGAACCAATGAATGGCCTTCGAACATTATGTAGCAAAACGCTTGTTAATCGTAGAAATCAAGCGCAATGCAATCCACCCTAGCAATGGCTCCTATCATCAAGTCTTTGCGATCGAATCGAGAGGTGGACACCCTTCTGGGCTGGCTCCATGTAAATTTTGTACTTTGGAGGAGATCAGAAAGGGGGCAAACTTCGGTAAAAGAGCATCAATCAGCTACTGATAGATATCAACTGCAATCAAAAGCAAGTATCTCCCGTGCTCGTGCAAAAATACAATCTATTAAGAATAGTCCAAATTTCCTCGTGCACATAAAGACCCTCAGGTGCCAATAAAAGACCAAGGCTACTGTGAGAGGAAAGAGGGTGCACGGCGCGACATCCGTACATACGCAAACATGGCAAAATTGTACAATCAGCAGAGAATATGCTATCAGAGCACATTGTGATGGCGATTCACAAGGCTGTGATTCACGAAGGGCTATCGGAATGTCGTGCACGGATCGTGTTTCACTATGGGACCGTATCGATTGGTCAGGCCGTGTCGGCTGGTGATCTCGCGAGGAAACGCCGGTTACGGTAAGGTGCACCCCGAAGCAGAAGTGGCCCTAACCAACGTTGGAGTCTACGGAGGATAAAGAAGGGCGTCAGCCCTAACTTCTCTTTGGGATGCGTGATGCATTCAAATTCAATGGGATCTCGTGGAAGGAATTTGAACGTGTATTTGGCCCATACAATGAGTTGCGGTGGCCAACCCACTGACAAGTCAGTGTTTTGTCCTTTCCAGGCAATTTTGGTACCAATTCACCGAGACATGAAGCATGAAAAACTTAGAGGGCCTAGGTGGGAAATCCGAACCAGACCCTGAAATCCGGTGCACGCGACAACTGTCGCCTCCTACGACTGCGCTGTGCTCTCCAGTTGGAATTTATGCTTGATCTAATGCCACTATATCGCAAAAAATAAGAACGGCAAATAACAGGACCAGGATGATTCATCTGATCTTCTGAGGCAAACAAACGATGAGATCGCGGCACAGGTTCTATGAGTAGTTTTGTGTGAATATCCTACTAATATAAAAGCGTTAGTCCGTCTGTGTGTGTGTATGTGTGTGTGTGTGTGTGTGTGTATGTGTGTGTGTGTGTGTGTGAGTGTGTGTGTGTGTCACAAACCTGTGTAAACTTGCAAAACGTGTTGAACATGTAAAGGAGACTAGCGTGCGTACGGCAAACCTGTGTGAGCCTTTAAAACGTGTTGAACCTGCAAAGGAGACGAGTGTTCAGCCATAGTTAACCTGATCACATTTCGTCGTGTTATGCCATGACAATGACGCGCAGGTATCAGGCCTGGGAGTAATCGAGGTCGCTGAACACGAATCTGAAGTCGACCAATCGATATCGATCGATATTATCGATTTTTTGAGGATCACGTTCAACTGGCACGAAACTTCGGCCCTGGGGGTAGTCGAGGTTGCTGAACACGAATCTGAAGTCGGATCAATCGATATCGATCGATGTTATCGATTTTTTGAGGATGGCGCGAAACATCGGCCCTGGGGGTAATCGAAATCGCTGAACACGAATCTGAAGTCGGATCAATCGATCCATCTCGATTAACATAAAGGTCAGAAGGCCTAGGGAAGAATAGGAAACCCGTAGCGGCCATGGCGTCCTATTCTCGAGGTTTGGGGGCGAAACCCCCAACCAGTCGTAGGCGGCCGTTAGGCCGACGAACGACTGGTACTAGGAAGATTCAAGTTGTTATCCGGCATCCATTTGTCGCTTTGCTGATGTTAGGAGGAGAGTAGGCTGACAGCAAGTGGCTAAGGTGGGGATCACCTTGTATTCAGTGGACACCAGCGATGTGCGGAGTTTCCGTTTCTGTGTTCCGAATTCCGGTTTCCGGCCGATTCTAATCTTTCGTTCCGTTCCGTGTTCCGCCTGTTCTTTGATCGGAACGTGGAAACGGAAGTGGATACTGTTCAGCACTAGTTTTCTACTGAACACAGCCAGCTCATCAAATAAAAAAGTTTGCACTTCATTCAATTGTGAGGAAACGGTACTGTTAGTGTTTGACAACTCTAGTATTAAGATTCTTGATATTGGTTGGATTACTAGAAGAACTACTCAGGAATGGCAACGTCTGCAGCACAAGGCAAAATTAATGTGCCAGCAAAGGGTATGTATGCATTGTGTGCTAAGAAAATGCACTCAACATTTGAATGATCATGAAACACTGGCTTATTCTTGCATAGTGCAAAGATACCATGAAGCAAAGGGTTCAGTAAAGGTCAAATGCGCTCGTCTGCTTCAGTACTTCATCGGTGCTCCCGATCAGGGATGGGCGGAAATTTTAAAAATTTTTCCCGAAAACAGAAAATCGCGTTAGTCAGGAAGCAGAAAGCAGACACAGGAAAGCCAGAAACACCAGAAAACAGGAAATTTCGAAATTATCAGACTACCTAATTGTTCTATCCAAAGATCCATTTTTCCAATAGCAAATGCTTTTGCATGACTAGAAATGTGGTCGAGGACAAGCGCTTTAACTTTTGGGCGCTTATAAAAATTTCTAGTACATTCAAAATTCAGTACAATCACCAACTGGTAACCTTGACTCAAAGATCCTAGGATTCTCGTAAGTTGAAGTGTGCAACATTATTCATCAGCTCTATTTCACAGCTAACGCTCTAACGATTACATCAATAATTGCAATACTACGAATGTTCCTGTGAAAAATGAATTCTTTAGTTCTTCCAGGTTAGGGCTAGAGAGAAGACGTAGAAAAAAGAGTGGCTTGTAAAGCGGCTTATTATTTTACCTATCACATTCGCTGGGCGCGTGGAGCGCAGTCGGAGGAGGCGCCGATTGTCGCCTGCACCCGATACCAGGTTCCTGGTTCGGATTTTCCGCCCATACCAACCAAGCCTTCCATCCATCCGGGGTCGGTGAATTGGTACCAGACTTGTCTGGGAAGGATAATGCACTGACTTATACATCGGGTCGCCACCGCAAGTCATTGTATGGCCAAATACGCATTCAACACGCCTCCACGACATCCCGTAGAAGTAGAATGCGTGGCGCACTCCAAGGAGGATTGAATAACGCCTCCTTTATCATTTTTATTCTTCATCACATTCGCATTAAAATATAGATGTTCAATGCTCAGTGATAAATACCAAAATGAAAGTGTAACCACAAAACAGACGATTCGATACACTAATGGTCTTAATTGTAAAAAAGGTAGTATATCAGTGTGGCTTCGGGGGCTGTCAGCACGACAGTTTTTAAGTGAAAGTGTCTTCTTCAATGTGTAGACACTATAAAAGGGGTTCGATAAGGGGATACCATATTCCCGAAGCTGAACTTGGACGTTGGACTACAGCTGAATCTGTCGAAGTCCACGTTTATGAGGAACGGACAGGTTTCTGATGCCCAATTCTGTCTCGACGGAACAAACCCCGAGTGCTCCAGCTAGTGTACGTGGGTTGCGAAGTCAGCATAGATAACGACCTAAGGCCGGACCTGGACCGCAGGGAACGAACGGCTTGATGAGCCTTCAAGAGCGTCGAAGAAGTCGTGAAGAAGGCGAAGAACGTCCGACTCCGTGCCCACCTATTCGACTCCACCGTTCTTCCTGCCCTAACATACGGCTCAGAAACCTGAGCCATACGAAAGCAGGATTAGCATCGCAGAGCGGGGAACCGAGAGGGCGATGCTCGGAGTGTTTCGACTCAAGCAAGTGAGAGAAGGCCTCCGGAATTCCGAGCTTCGCCGACGTTCGAAGATCAGAGACGCCGTCGTGTGGGCCAATTCGTTGAGAATTAGGTGAGCTGGCTACATAATGCGCTTCGCAATTACCCGCTGGACGAGAGCCGTCACTGACTGGATTCCGCAGGATGTCGAGAGAACACTAGGACGCCCACCAACGCGTTGGTCGGATTTCTCCTTAAAAGCTCTGAACGCTCTTCGCTTCCCTCGAGGTAGAAGGACCCATTGGAGCACTCTGGCACGGGATAGGGACGAATGGAGACGCTGCTGGCGCACGCTCGAGCAATTTGATGACTACGAGACGACAGATTTTACAGGTGATACCTTAAAAATTTCGATATATGACTACCGTGCATCAGCGAATCAAAGATAATAATAAGTTTTCAGTCTCGTACTAATTTTTCATAGCCAAAAGCTGACCAGAGCAGAATTAGAAAAGAGAAGGCTCCCCAAGGCTCTGCAGGAAGGAATCATTGGGGATGACTGGCCAACAATTTTCAGTTTTTAAACCGGAAGTGGAGAATAATCCTACCCACAGTTACAATCGGACAAGCGGTCAGTTAATGGGTAATTAAGTGCCTCTCAGAACACTAGTTGAGTAGCCTTAATATAAAACTGTAAGTAATCGTAGTTGGTGCAAAATACTGTTAAAATTAAAAAAAAACAAATTAAAAAAGAAAAAAGAAGAAAAATTATGAAAAATGTCCTATGAAGAGATCCCATGCCAGCAGCACTTATGCAACCAATCAAACATACAAAACGGTATAATTCACGAGTGTACGGCGCAATTTCTATCTTTCATCGACCACATCCAAAAACGCTATATGCTCGCAATTCAAAACTTTCTAGAAACGTATTTTAGAAAGAATCAGATAATTCTATCATACTTTTTGGATGCTTTTTGTTGGATGTCCATGATATAATTTTGTTCGCAGCTCTATTTTCTGTTTTCTGGCGAATTTTTTGGCCATTTTGAATCAGGAGTACCCTAATAACCTTAGGGGGGGGGGGTCTAACCTGGAACACAATTCTAGATCAGAGTTCTATAAGCTCTTTTAGGTTGCTAAGAATGCATTCTATAATGGACATTAGTTCTATCCTAGTCGGAGGTGGGCATGCGGTGTGAGCCTAGATTTTGCACAAACTTCGATTTGTTACACTAGTAATGTCTGAAAGTTCATCTTAGTAATGCTACGAATACAAGGATTTTTTACTGTTGTATGTTGCTGGGAAAGTGTCACATGCTGTCTTGCCGCTTCCTGAATTAAAAAAAAACGGCAACTTAGTTATTACTACCACTATGGGAATATATTTATGAAGAATTGAATGAAGTAATGAGTCTTGAGTCGTTTCCGTTTCCGTGTTTGGTATTCAGGTTTCCGCCTATTTTTGTTTTCTTCCGTTCCATTTTCCGTGTTCCGCTTTTCTCACAAAAAAAAAATTCCGCACATCCCTGGTCTTCGTCATACTTTTATCAAATCTTCTTTGATAGCGCTTTATCAAGTGCTATTTCTTGTTTTCGTTCTCTTTCTGTCGGTTTCTACAGAATTTGTCCTCCACTTCATGGCTCCTTCTAGGCACCAGCAGAGGAAGCACTTTTCTTCTTTCGTCATCTAAGCTTTCAGGATGTCTCCAAGCATGCACCCTTCCCGCTGGCTTTATCAAACTTGTCGGCTCCAAGTGGGAGGTTGGCATACCCGTGTATCGAAGCTCCGACAACTTCTATCGCATAATGGACGCCATGGCCAACTGGTGCGGATGTTGCTAGAATAGGGCCGCCTGCAATAGGGCTTATGACTTCTGACTAGTTCCAAAATGTCAGGGGTTATGTGTGCCTAAGGGGCCCGCCTAAAAGATGTACTTTTATTCTTAGGTGCCGTATACTCTTTTACCTGTTCGTTAGTGACTGTGCGTTTCATCTCAGTGCACTATTTGCCGACGGCATGGGATAAACAAATAAATCCCGTTTATCATCGAGTTGCTCGAGTGGGCGCCAGCGACGTTCTCTTTCGCCCCTGCCCGTGCCAAAGTGATCCACTGTGTGCTCCTCACTCAAAGAACACACGAAGAGCGTCATACTTTTCGTTCAGGGTTTTCACGAAGGAAACCGACTAGAGTTTTGGTGGACGAACTGCTGTCCATTGGATCCTCATCCAATTTCTTCCCAATTTGCGCGCCAAGATTAGCGCCTTCTGCCAAATCAACCCCCTACCATATGTATTACCCACACCATTTCTCGTCGCGTTCATCGCAGAATCATTCGTGGATGCTCCTGCAATGGCTCCTTCGTTCCCAGTGGACCTCCTCGCTTAAAGAACACACGAAGAGCCTCGACAGATGCTTCCGGTGTGAGCGCGAGGCCCTGGTAAGTACATATCGCCATCCGAGTCCTTCTCAACTGGCGCAATGTGGTTAGGCCCTGAGATTTTAGCAGCCTCTCCGTACTCGTACTGCAGGAACCTATGCATATCGCTGCAGAAATGGGTCGGCCAGATTGCCTAAAGGGAAGGGATGAGACCTTTCAGGCGGCCATGAACCGCTTTATGATGTATGGTCTAACGACCAAAGTTTCACCATTTTACAACGACGTCGTTGTCAGCGCGAAGAGAGGGTTCCATAAGTGATGCGATATCCAGCTAGATCTTCAACAGAACCCTCGCATTTTTAGAAGGCGATGCTCATGAGGAACGGACGAGTTTCTGATGCCCCATTCTCGCTCAACGGAACGAACATATTCGAATGCTCCAACTGCGTGTATCTGGGTCGCGAAGTGAACATGGCTAACGACCTAGCGCCAGAGCTGGGAAAAGGAAACGAGCAGCTTGATGAGCCTTAAAGAACGTCGAAGAAGTCGTGAAGAAGTCGAAGAACCTCCGACTTTCCTAAAATCAGAGCTGATACGAGTATTTCATAGTACGCTCTAGCCTGATATATCACTTTTATTTATTTATATTTATTTATTTATTATATTTGCAGAAGGCAAACATTAAAAACAAGGCTCAATACTACAAAGCCAAAGCAAACACAACATGCATTACAAAATATATACAACGAGTTGGTAATCGGTATCACTTGTCGACTTGTCTTAAGAAAGATCATATCTAAGTAATGTATTGCTAGCAAACTGTTTAAACTGCTTTACTGATAGGACCCTTGATTCGTTTTTCATAAGCTTGAGGTATGCACTTCCTGCTCTATATGAAATTGAGTTTGCATATAAACCTGTTTTTGAGCGGGTTAACGTGATTTTTTGCAGAGCACCTCTAGTACGTGAATTGGACGTATTCAGCGTTTCTTGGGACAGATCGGACATTCGCATAAAACATTTCAAATTGCTGGAGTGATACCGATTATCTGGTTTCCCTGTAGACTGGAAGATTGATCCGCAGGCCTAGATGTATCGTGAGAAATCCGACGAGCAAACGTAGCTTCCTTAATTCGCTCTCTCTCCTGTTTGGTAAGAGACGGCCTTATGAATACGCCTCTACTAGAGAAAGAGCGTAACCTGGAAGCTCTCCTTAGGACCAAAGATTGGTAGAAGGTGTTAGGCAAGACTAGCTTTAAGAGACGGGGGCGGCGTTTTTGCGTTATGAGTTGTCGCGCTGTACTACCACGACATCATTGAATCATAAAAGCAGATTTAACGGAATCGCTGTTTCAACCTCACTATTTCTGCATGCCGAAATCCCTGTAGTTATTAATGTTACGGCTGCCGTGTCCCTAGGAAGCTGTGTAGGGCAAGAATGGTGGTATCTGAGGTGGGTCTGCGCTTTAGGAAACAAAAAAGTACACCCAGATCGCCTGCAGTAATTTTTGGGCAACCTCGTATCCAATGAAATGCCGGCACCTTGGGTACGTGCTTGGTTTTCATTAGAATTTAGCCTATAGTTAACACAGCCCTTTTGTCACTGCCAGGTACTGTGTCGATCTGCTGGCTTGGTTAGCCTGCAAATCGAACCTTGAAGCAATGTGGGATTTGACAAGATTAGCGCCTCCTGCCACTGAACTCCCCACCGAAAAGCGTCAAACCTTTGGCTCAGGGCTTTTACGAAGAGGACCGACTAACGCGTTGGTCGGCGTTCTGGCTTCCTCTTGACGTCTCACGGAATCCAGTCGGTGACGGCAATTGTGCAACGGGTGTCTGCGAAACGCTCTACGTGGCCGGCCCACCTAATCTTCGGCGACTTGGATCCATGCGACAGCGTCTCTGATCTTCGAGCGTCGATGAGGCTCCGAACTCTGGAAGCCTTCTCTAAATTGCGTGACTTATGACACTCCGAGCATCGTCCTCTCGAGTTATCTCTGCGTGACGCTAATCATGTGTTCATCCTGGCCAGGTGGGGGCATACGTTAGCGCAGACGGTACGGTGGACTCGAACAGGTGGCTTCACTTTCTTCACGTCTTCTTCGACGCTGCTGACAGTTCCCCGCACCGCTCATATTCTTCTGCTGAGCTCGGGACCACGTGTGCGTACAAGAAATCATGCGAAATAACATATAAATAAAGGATAGAAGGATAAAGGACGGCGTTACTCAATCCTTTTTAAGATGCGCCACGCATTCTACTTTTACGAGATGTCGTGAAGGCGACTTGAATGCGTATTTGACCATACTATCAAGTTATGGCAGTCAGCCGATGAGCAAGTCAGCGCCTTACCCCTCCCAGATAATTCTGGTACCAATTCACCGAGCCTGGAACAGGGTCAAGCGTGGGGTTCGATTTTTGCCGAAAATTTACGACCCCCCCCCCCCTTCCAGAGTGGATCTGGTACTACCCCCTCCCCCACCTTGCGTAGACCACCGTTTTATTTCCCATCCGCAATGAATTTTTTAAAAATTTTCATGCGATTTTTGTACAATAGGTCCTTCTTTCCAGGTGCAGCTTCCACTATGTCAGATTAGTTCAAAAAAGAGTGCTACTGAGTAACTCACTAACGTAGTAATTTGTTAGAAAAAAAACGCTGGTAAAGGTTTTGTGCATATAATCTTTTGATAATAATATTTCGTTTGTTTACAGTTGAAAGTAAAGCACTTTTAAGTGCAGTTGTCGAATTATTCGCAACGAGTTCAACTTTTCAGGCTTTCCGAGCATCTCGTGGGCACGGCACATTTTTGTACCTGTCTTATAGTTTCAAAAGCTCTGTGACCTTTTTTCAGAGACGTCGAACAAACTCCGAAATATGGTAGGTTACGTGGAGCTATTGCGTTCTCCGATATCATCGATCGCCACTGAGGATGGTTTTCTCGCGGAAAAAATCTTCTATCTTCTGAAGAAAAAATACACGAGAGTGAAATTGTGCTTCATGGAATTTTAAATCATGAATATTACACAGTAAAAAGCTAAGCTTCCTCGCAGCGATCTCCGATGATTAGGGCGAATCGTAATTGAATTTTTTGTTTTTCAAGAAAAATTCATTATTTTTCATGCGAAGAAGATCATCCACACAGTTGAAATCTGGCCACAAAAAGTTTTAAGTCTTGTTCAATGCATAGTGTGAAAATCATAGTTTTCTGAAACAAATAGATCGGATCGACCCTGGTCGATAGGACACCGACGTCATAGAAGCGACGCAATTCGACGTTCACAAAAATGACTATAACTCGGTAAGTTTTTCAAAATTTGAAAAAGCCAATCGCTCTTTCATAACTAAAAGAAAAGGGTTTTCATAATGTATAAAAATCTGCTTTCAAAAGCTAGATCTTCGTACGGGGCAGAGGCCTACGATTTTTGTGCGAAAAAATTTGAGGTGGTTTCACAAAAATATTCATAACCTAGCTAATTCTTCAAAGTTTTAAAATCCCGCTAGCGTTTCAGAAACTAGAAAAAAGCCCTTTTTCGCTATATAAGAATCAATTTTCAAAAATCCGGTCTTCACTACTTTCAGAGAAGTTAAGGGAATTTTTGAGCTTCGAAAAACTAGCTGAGTTATGAATATTTTTGTGAGATAATTCCGATGACGACGGTGAAGGGTCGATCCGAGATTCAGTTCACGACTTTCGAAAATTGATCATATCTCGGCTAATTTTCCGAAAATCAAAAATCTTGCTCGGCCGTCAAAAAATAAAGCAAATATGCTTTCTAATCGTGTAACAGTCGATTTCTAAGAAAGGGGTCTTCATGAGGGGCGGGGAGGGGGTTCGATTTTCGGTACGTATTTTTGCGAAAAGGACCCAAAATCGGACACTCCTGCCGCGCATGGAGACCTAATTTTTGAAAATTGATTTTTATATAGCGAAAAAGGGCTTTTTTCTGGTTTCTGAAACGCTAGCGGGATTTTGAAACTTCGAAGAAATAGCTAGGTTATGAATATTTTTGTGAAACCACTTCAAATTTTTTCGCACAAAAATCGAAGGCCTCTGCCCCATATGAAGATCTAGCTTTTGAAAACAGATTTTTATACAGCATGAAAACCCTTTTCTTTTAGTTTTAAAAGAGCGATTGGTTTTTTCAAACTTTGGAAAACTTTCCGAGTTATAGTCATTTTTGTGAACGTCGAATTTCGTCGCTGCTATGACATCGGTGCCATATCGACCAGGGTCGATCCAATCTACTTGTTTCAGAAAACCATGATTTTCACACTGTGCATTGAACAAAACTTAAAACTTTCTGTGGCAAGATTTCAACTGTATGGGTGATCTTCTTCGGGTAAAAAATAATGTATTTTTCTTGAAAAACGAAAAATTCAAATACGATCCGCCCTAATCATCGGAGATCGCTGCGAAGGAGCTTAGCTTTTTACTGTGTAATATTCATGATTTAAAATTCCATGAAGCACAATTTCATTTTCGTGTGTTTTTTTTTTCTTCAGAAGATAGAAGATTTTTCCGCGAGAACACCATCCTCAGTGGCGATCGATGATATCGGAGAACGCAATGGCTCCACGTAACCTACCATATTTCGGAGTTTGCTCGACGTCTCTGAAAAAATCACAGAGCTTTTAAAACTATAAAAAGTGTGGATTCTACGCTTTAAAAAACAGGTTGTAAAAATAGCGGCTTCCATGTGATTAAAGGTGTCGAAATTTTTCAGGAAATGATTCAAATCGGAGCGTCTGTTCATACAGAGGATCGTTTCAGAAAAACAGGTTTTATTACTGTGTGTCAAACTGTGGCTTCAAATTTTACCGGGTACAACTCCACTTTCTGATGCTGTTTCCTGCAGAAGAGAGAAAATTAGTTCCGTGACAAGTGCATCCTCCGGTTGCTATTCCGTCATCGCTTCGAAGAGCGCTTCCAAAAATCTTATAGGAAAGGCACTTAATTTTCCTTAGTCTCATTGACTCCAAATCATGTGCAGAAAATCTTTATTTTTAACAGGTACTGCAATCATTATTTCAAACTTTTTGATATTAATTTTTACAACTTCGCGGGACGAAGGAAAGACTCCATGCCTTCGTAGTCATTCCTGAAAAAAACAACTTATCAAGAATTAAAAACAGCGTCTAAAAATCTGAAAAATAAGAGAGAATCCTCTGCAAAAACCGGAAGAGTACGACCCCCCTTCGATTCCCGAACCTCAAGCTTGACCCTGGTTTGGAAGGATGGCAGGAGTTGGGCTGGGCGGGAAATTCGAACCAGGAGCGTGGTACGCGAGCGCACACGACAGCCGGCGCCTCCTCCGACTGCGCTGCACACGCCCCGGGCATGTGTACATCCACTCAAAGTTTTCAAATCTAGACACTAGTTATTATGGACTTCAAACAGTTCAATTCTGTAGTAGGCTAAGCAGTAGTCTGGGTACTTGAGCTCTCTAGGAGTTGCTGAAGTCTCATGCCGAGTAACCGTATCAGCATGACGTGCTGTCGGTTGATGCGCTGTCACAAAGCTGACGATAATCCGATACCCGACAATAGCTACCTGTTATCCTCCATGTACTCATTGACGTGGCTTTGTTCGAAGCCGCCGCCGCCAGCTCGGCTTCCTCTATATGGCAGCGATGGCTGCTCTCTGTTTGCACAGCCAACCAGCACCTACCGTATTAGGGAGGACGATCGTCGGGCGACAGTCACGTACACTGTTGGGCAATCGCTCAATCAAACTGACAGTCGACTGCAGGTGAAGGCGTGCGCGGCTTCACCTGGCTCATGCTCGCCGTGCCGTCATCACCTAACCGGTGTGGCCATCATCAACAGCTTACTCCTCTTTGCTCTATTGGCCTTGGCACCTCCTTATGATTTCTGGGTTTACAATTTCGTTAAATTTTTTTAAAGACTGCAAGGTTAGAACGCATTTGACTCTCTAACTCTTAAGTTTGATTTAACGGTGATTGTTAGACCCCGACCGCAAAATTTAAGTTCAGGTTAGAATTCTGTCTGAATCATGTGTCAGAGCTTCTCTTCACATTCTTTCGTTCCAACTACAAATTCGACTATATAGGCGCGTGTTGCAAAGTCGGAGGAGAGAGACTCTCGCTTGCACGTCGGGACACGGTTCGAAAGTTCTCGTCCAAGCCAACAAAGGCTTCCTTCCCTCCGGTATTGGTTAATTGGTACCAAAGTTGTTTGAGAAGAATAAAACAACGACATGTATATTGGCCGGACACCGCAGGTCATTGCACTGGGCGCTCAAATTGCCTCCACGATATTCCATAAAGTAGAAACATACTTGGCGCACCCCAAAAGAGATTGATTAACGTTGTTCTTTATCCTTCTGTTCTTTCACTTCGGGACAAGCCTTCCTTCCTACCTGGTCAGTATCGTTGTGTGAGCGACCTACAATTCTAGTTGTTCCTATTTTTGCAAGGCCATCCAATATCCGTGGCACATCCCTCTTGGACGAAAACGTGTACTTTAAGAGCTACTTCATCCCACATTTTACGTTTTCTGGTCGTGCAGGGCGCATGTAGCACACTCGGGGGGGGGGGGGGGAGGGGGTGGGGGAGGTGCCGACTGTCGCGTGAACCCGACACCAGGTTCTTGGTTCGGATCTCCCGGCCGGGCCTTCAGGTTTTGGATGTCCTTTGGATATCTATATATGTCTTTCATCTCTAGGGGGTCGATGATTTGGTATCAGACGTGCCTAGGAAGGATAAAGCGCTGAATTGTTTATTGTCTAGCCGCTGCAAGTCAATTCAAGTATGGCCAAATACGGATTCAAACCACATCCGCCACATCCCGTAGAAGTAGAATGCGTGGCGCATCCCAAAAGGGATTGAGTAACGCTGTCCTTTATCCTTATCCTTATGGTTGCTACAACATTCCAGAATATTTTTCTCCATAGTTACTTTACCTACTTTACAGTCCAGCAGCAATTGCTCTACTCGTATTGCAGATCTTGGAGCTATGGCCTTTCTTCCAACACCTGTTTTCAACTCTCTCTACAATGGTGCCTTGTTCGCGGTGTCTAGAGATTCGTCAGAAAACCAGCAACCGTGTAAGTTTATGTTTATGTTTATGTTTATGTTTATTACAGCCAATAACTACAACAGAGTTGAAAAAATTGCAGCACTACCTGCTGAAGTTAGCGCACTTCGAAAGCAATACTAGATTTTAAATTTAGTGGTGTTTAACGGAAAAATTTGTGCACAATGCTTCAAATTTTGAAGAGCTGGTTCTACGAGCACGCAACCGTCAAAGTTATTCCGGAACAAGCCTTACCTTGAAACCTTATCTTGGCTTCCTTAAATTGATGCGCACCCCAGGCGACTGTATATGTAGAAGGAAGGAGCGAAGTGTGTTGGAGGAAAAGAAAAGCAGTGATACATCATAGAATATGAATGATGTGTAATCATCGACCGAGCCTAAAAGGCTCTACGTATGCCGAAACCATTAGCGAAAAATAATAAAAACATAAGGTTTGGTAACGACGAGTCACACAGTGGTACAGTAAAGTGCCTTTATGAATCAAAAATGGATAAAGAATAGAAATAAAGGAAGGCGCTACTCGATCCCTTTCGGGGCAAGTCACGCATTCTAGCTCTAGGGAATGTCGTGGAGGTGATTTGAATGCGTATTCAGTCTATACATTGACTTGCGGTGGCCAGTCGTTGAACAACTCATGGTCAGCATTTTATCTCTTTCATACAAGTCGGGCACCAATTAACCGATCCCGGAGAGATAGAAGGCTTGTTTGCCTGGTCAGGAAATCCGAACCAAGCACTTTGTATCGGTTGCACGCGACAGCCGGTACCTTCTCCGACTGCGCTTTACGCGCCCAAAAAGGACACCAGCAGAACTAAGGGAAAACTGATCTTAGAAGACGAAATCTACGAAAGAGCATGTTTGAGGTTAGAGAGAGCATCACACGGAGTGGAGTTACGATGTTATCCGAAACCGGACCTACAGGACCATAGAAAGTAAATCGATCGAATATTACCTAAAGGAGAGGGTTGTGATTATCCTGCTTAGCTGCACAGCCAGCGGCGGCTAAACCGTGATGCTCATTTGGACCTGTATGGAAGCCGGATAACGTTAGCACAAAATTCCAGTTCGCTCATACATATACATGGAGTTTCAGAAGAAACTATGAGGTTGTCCGCTACAGTACTATATCTGTCGTCACGTCAATCATTGTGCTGCTCGAGCAGGCATCAGCAGCGTCTCCATTCGTCCCTGTCGAGTGCCAGAGTGCTCCAATGGATCCTGCTCTCTCCAGAGACATGAAGAGCGTTTATCGTTCATTCCCGACTTTTACGAAGAAGCCCAACCAATGTGTTGGTGAGCGTCCTGTCGTTCTCTTGACATCCCGTGGAATCCAATCTCTTATGGAGCAGATGCCTGCGGATGGCGCTACATCTGCCCGGCCCACCTAATTATCGACGAATTGGCCCATGCGACAGCGTCTCTGATCTTTGAACATCGACGAAGCTCGGAACTCCGGAGGCCTTCTCTCACTTGCTGAGTCGTGTCACTCCGAGCACCGTCCTCTTGATTCCACGCTGTGCGACCCTGATTACGCGTTCATCCTGCTTTCGTAGAACCCAGCTCCCTCATTGTGAGTTTCGGATGTTAGCGCAGGAAGAGCAGTGAAGTCGAATAAGGGGACACGGAGACGGACGTTCTTCGTCTTTACGACTTCATTGACGCTCTTGAAAGCCCTCCAAGCCACTCTTCCCTTTACCCAGCTCCGGCACTAAGCTGTTGGATGTGCTATGACCATGGTGGCTACAGTAACTACACCAGACAAATTCCCTTTCGACTGGGAATTTGTCTGGTGTAGTCTAAGCCTCAATACAGTCTAGTCAAACCATAGTTGATGAACAGCAATCCTTAACTTTAGCTAAAATCTGCGAGGTACCGCTCAAAAACGTTCGGCGAAATGTACCCCACGTACGTGTCTCTAGTCAAAAATGGCATTTACATTCTGCTACATAGAATACATAAAGTACATATGTACATGTAATTTTCTGCTTTTCAGCACCAAAGAAGAAGATCATAGACCCATTCGATCCGGAGGCAAGTGTGCCGTTACCGTATCAGCTCGATGAACAGTGAGTCCGTTTGCTAATGCCTAATTTAACAACATACGTTCGGCGTGAACCATGGCAGTAATAGTTGGGGTTTAACAGCACCCTCATTGTTTGGCTGTTAGCGAATTCAAGACGCTGTGGGATCGAGAGTGTCTTCGTGACTCTATTGTACTAATGTTCCTCCTCAACTGCCCCCTTCAGGACATAAAAAATTTAAGAGAAACTGGAGGCCTAAAAAAGCTTAAAAATTGTTTTAATAAAGTGAAAAGCAAGGTAAATAAGTATGAAAACGATTAATTGGTCTAGTTAACCGCCCGTTTTCCGATGTTTTTAAAAGGGGATCTTTATCTTTTCAAAGGTTCCTAATAGTTTCCTTTTGATTCATCGTAGATGTGTGTCAAAACTGCTAGAACGCTTGGAGGAGTAAATTGCATGTCAAAAACAATGTACCACATTCAGGCCTCTGAAGACGACGATTCTGTCGAAACTTAAGGCCGCAATAGAGATCCACCCGCGTTGGCACATTATTAACAACAATAAGCTCGTACTAGTAATTGCAAAAAAATTAAGGTAAAAATTGTTTGCTCTTCTAGATTTTTGATAATTATCTCTTCATTTTTTAAAAATATTTCTGGAAGGATGAAAGCACAACTTGAAGGTCGCCGACTGTCGCATTCACCGATTCAAGGTTCCTGGCTCAGATTTTCCAAACTTTTTTCCGTCTTTAACCAAGCCTTCCACCGGATCTACGAATTGGCACCAGAGTTGCCTGAGAAGAATAAAACACTGATTTGTCTATCGGCTGGCCACCGCAAGTCCTTGCATAGGCCAGATCTCACTCAAATTGCCTTCATGACATCCAGTAGAAGTATTTAGAATGCATGGCGCATGGAAAGAGCACTGACTGTCGCCGTGCTTCGTCCTTCGTCCTTTGCTTGGTTGGGATCGATCGATTTTTGCTCTAAGCTGACAACTTTTGTTTTAATACTGCTTGTAGCGCACTATTTCAGTGTAAATAAATAAATAAATAATCTTGAAATAGAAACTGCACTGAAGTGGGGATTTCGGACGAGCCTCACAACGAGTAATCAAAATTGGTCGGTGTATAATTATTGAATGAGTGTATCAATATTTATCTTTTATACTTTATTTTAATTATATTGGGTTGATCGAAAAGTCTTGCAACACCTTACGCTACTGCCTGTGAAATTTGTTAAAGCTCTTACAGTATTGACCTTGTGTGGTGACGTCACAGTACATTGTCGAAGCTTCCTTAAGCATACTGTACAAGGAGTACGAATACAGCAACAATGTCAACAATAAGCAGCAGCATCCTGCGACCTATCGTCTACCAGCCTCCAACATCTGCGCTGCATTCCAGGAGGAAGTCGTTCACTACTTCACAGTGGCCCGTTGGTATCAACACTTCGAGGCTGGAGATATCTCTCTCGAAGATCGACCTCGTTCCGGATGCTCCTCTGCTGGACTCAGAAGGCATGCTTTACTGGGAGTTGCTGGATAGTGAGACCACAGTAACAGCATCTGTCTACCCTACCCAGCTCCAGAGCTTGGCCGACGCCATGCGCCAAAAACGTCCAGAACGGGAAGATGTCTACCTGCTGCACCACAACGCGCGTCCTCATTTCGCAAAAGTGAATCGCGAGAGAATACAGAAGTTAGGCTGGGAAGTTCTGCCCCATCCATCGTGCTCTCCAGACCTCACTCCTTCTGACTACCACCTATTCAGACCTCTGAAGCAGCATCTTCGAGGTATAGAGTTCGATGATAGACGTCGACTGGAAATGGAGGTTTCTGAATTCTTTTCCTCACAGCCCTCGGATTTCTGGCGGAAAGGAATTGAAAGGCTGCCTGAAAGATGGGGCAAGATCTTAGACTTGGGTGGAGAATATTCCTGGACTGAGTTTTTGTTTTAGCAAATAGGGACAAATTTGAATATTGTTGTGCTAGTGTTGCAAGACTTTTCGACCAACTTAATATTGATACAACTTTCGTATTCTATTACATATCTAGTTTTTTTCTATGTAGAAAATTGTAACTCACATCAATACTTTGTACACCACCCGATCCCAGTGTCTATTTGCTTCAAAGTAGCCCACCTCATTACACTATTCCATACCAAGTGGATACATTAGTATATTTTTTAATACACCACAAAGAACGTGCCTCAAATCAGGCCAATACATCATAACGCTAGCCTAGATGAAATTGAAGTGGTAAGAAAAAGCAGTAACGGCCAGATTTTTATCACTATAAAAGCATTTTTTTATTCTTCAAAATTATCTCATGGCACCATCAATGGCACCATTACTCGCCAGTATTTATGAGAAACATTGTGCTATCCACGTTTTTCGCCTGAAGCTTATAAGCAAGTTGCTTCCAAAGTTATTCATTTTTGTGCGTACAAACTCTGTTGGATCTACTCTAGTCGGGAGGAGGCAATCGTAAAGTGTCAGCTGTAGACGTCATCGCATGCCACATAACCATGCACCCTAAATTTGAAGGAAAGCCATCGGACAGCAGCAGGAGCCTTATAGAGACTTGAGAAAGAGATTGGCGGCGAAAATCGCTATCTGCCCCACCGATTAGGATAGATCCACTCTGTTTGCAAAATTTACAGCATTCAAATTTTGGTGCTAACCTAGAAAGGTCGTTCATGATTTACGTCCGGAAATACCAAGTGAGCTAAGTACGTGAACCATGGAGCTTGATAGCGATGAGATGGGGAAGCGTTTTAAATAAACGCTAAATAAACGTTAAATAAAACTAAATTTGATTTTTTTGAAGTTCAAGCTTCGTTTTTAAAAAAAATGTGGCGCCACACTTTCAGGCCCTACAGTAAGTCGGTGTGGAAGCGGAACGAACGAGAGCGCTACCGCGTCCGGTGCGTGAACAACGGCTACGAGACACTGCGGAGGCACCTACCGGTATCCGACGTGTGGGTTTCCTGGAGGCAATTCGCTTTCAAAGGCGCCTTGAGCGTTTGGTCTTAAGAAGGAACCTAGAATATCCAAATGCATACTAATTTTAGAGGCACTGATTTTAGCGATAAGAGAATTTCGAAGGTCGACACACTGCGCTTGGCCATCCGCTACATTAAGCATCTCGAAGCCGTGCTGAAGAACGAGGACCACATTTACAAGTAAGCTGGTCTAACTTATGTTTCTAAAGAGCCGGTCAAGCAGTATCGAAAACACCACATTGAGAAGGATTATGGTTCGACACCACTCCATGCCCACGAAGCCTTCTATAATTGAAAAGTACGCATTACAAGGATAAAAAGCACAAAGAATAAAGCAGGGCGTTACCCAATCCTATTTGGGATGCGCCACGCATTCTACTTCTACGAGATACCTTGGGAGCGGTATGAATACGTATTTGGCCACAGAATGACTAGCGGTGGCCAGCCGATTAAGAAAATCAACGCCTTATCCTTCCCAGACAAGTATGGTGCCAATTTACCGTACCGGAGGAATGTCAGTTGGTTGGCCTCTGCAGGAAAATCGAACCAAGAGCCTAGTTTCAGGCGCACGCGACAGCCGACTGTTCCTCCGACTGCACCACGCGCTCCCAATTAGCAGCATAAAAAGCAGATATCGTTCTTGAGAAAAGTATGAGTACTAAAATTCTATGAGGTCTGATGACGGGGGAGTACGTAGCTACCTACACGGTCTGAATGCTGTCGATCATCAAGAACCGAGCCTTTTTGGACAATACTATTCACTTCTGACCCTAGTATATGAGAAAGGAACATTTAAATTGTTTGAATTTTAACCTATTATAGCCATTTTATGAGTTTAAGTTTGTTACAAGAATTAAGAGACACGCTATAGATGTATCTGGGTCGTGAGGGGGGGGGGGGAAGGTATCAAACTTACGTGTACAGTATTTAGTATGTATGAGAATCCCAACCGCTTTTCGTTGCAGATTCCGGCAAGCGTTGGAACTTTGTCATCGTTTTGGTTTACCATTTGCTCTTGGAGGTGTCTGCAAACTTTCGGCTACATATGACTGCTAGAGGCGTACCATATGTAGAGAGCTGCAAAGGCCTTCTACATCTTTTTTGTCCTCGAAGAAAGAATCTTTCCTTCACAAGGAAACGTACGCAGTGTGCCATAAAAATACCCACTGTTTTAATATTGAAAATTCCTCGCTGCCCATGTTACAGGAATGTGGTTCGCTTTGAAGCGCAGGGTAGCGAACATTGTCTCGTGACTGGAAGAGATCCCCAATGCACTCGTCCAAAGCTGCGCATCATGAATGATTGAATATGTACCTAACTACTAGTGTTTTAGATGCCAGTGTTTCCATGGCTTCTCTGAGGAATCCGAAGGGCACATTCAAATCGACATCAGCGTCCGGAACATGAATCAGCCGAGCGCCGAGAACCAAGTGCAATATTAGCCGATATTCCTATGAGTGCGAAATTTTTCATGGCTTGTCAGAGCTTTCTAGTCCGCTTTTGGTTCTAACGGGTGTCCTTTTTATGTTATTTTGTACACCTTTGTATATCGTATAAAACTTTTGCATCATAACTTGTGATGAATAAAATATGAATAAAATATAAATATACTTGTGATGTCGTGTGTAGCGCAGTTCAAGCAGGCGCCGGTTCTCACTCGCCCTGCGAATCGATTCAACGTTAATGCCCCGCCCAGGGGTACCACAGTTGCCAGAGAAGTAGGAAGAAGTAGAAAAAAGGAAAAAACTGATCTGTATATCAGATCGATATCATAATTCATAGTGCAGGTCAAATATGTTCGTAGAATCCCTCGAGATAGAGATGCCACGTGTGCAAACTTTTTTGTTCTCAAATTATTGTTTAACACCGATTTTTATGCTTCATTTTTTATTAAAAAAACATGCGCCACACGGGGCTGCCGTCGGGGGAGGTTATTCTTGCTTATACTTCATAGTAATAGCATGAATCATGGATCAATTGTATCAACTGTTAAACAAAAACAGACTCATGTCTCCTCCCTCCCCCCCCCCCCCCTAGGAGCAAAAGGAGCTCTTAATTTTAAATTCAATACTGAGCCAATACTAATTTTGCGAACAGCTGAGGAAAGCTTTGTGAAGGGTTCCACATGTTAACTTGAATATGTCCGAGAGCTATATGTTGTTGCAGGATGTTTTGTTGTGATCAAAACTTTTGCGTCAGGCGGGACTCGAACCCTTCATCTTGATCACAACAAAACAACCTGTAACAACATATAGCCTCTCAACCAGCCGCTCCAGGATTAAGCAAATGTGTTAAAACATTGTCCGAGAGCATTTTTCAGCGATAACCATTCTCTTAGTTTTGATTGCTTCCCAGTTCATAGTCAATGAGATACCGCTGGTTGTCAGCGCGTTATTCACTTTAATAACAGATAGTTGTTTCTACTTTCGATGAGTCATCAACATCGGGTCTAGAGACGGGAATGCCTTCAAGGGAGGGGGGGGGGGGGCAGCAGGAGATCTGAAGCGCTGGCACTGAAATGATGGTCTGGCGCGCCATTCTCACATGCTTACCACATGGCTTAGTGTAGTAGGTCGGATCAGTTTTTTTGCTAATTTCGATTTCTATTACATAGGTTGTCCCATAAGTCCCCGCCGTTTTTCAACGATTCATTGCGGATTTCGCCGGCGGTTTCTTGCATAGCGCTATATAGCGTTCGAAAAAGAATGATTTGGTCTATCAGGAAATGTATTGCATTTCTTTTTTCATTCTTAATTTTGTTTATATTTAAGTCGTTAAAGTGAAAAGTGAAAAAGTGAAAAGTGGCCATCGCCGACAGATGCTTCTCTCCGCTTAAGTTTGGAATTTTTCGTGCAGCTTTTCATAGCATTTGGAAGACAATGCTCTGTACTACAAGAATACCTGTTGGTCCTATTTGCTCATTTGTCCTTTATTGATTTTTGGGCTATCAAATTGGGACGTCCGAAGAAGAAGATTTATTTTACCGACAGCTCCTGCTCTGCGGTTAGACTTTTTTGCTTGTTGTTGTATGTCGTTCACAAAAAAACAAACATAAAAAAAATATTCCAAAAAGAGAAAAATCGTCTTCACCAACAACTCCTTCTCCTTGTTCAGTTGTTGATATTCGACAGAAACCAGCATGAGCCAATAAACGCGACACAGATTCTTATTGAGCAAGACATCCTCTTCCGAACGACATATAACACCAAGCGAAAAAGTCCACCCAGAGCAGGAGCTGTCAGTAAAATTCGGACCGAAAATCGGACGTCCCAATTTGATGAGCTAAAAACCAATAAAGGACAAATGAGCTAATAGGACCAAAATGAATTCTTGTAGTACAGAATATTGTCTTCCAAATGCTATAAAAAACTGCGCAAAAATTCCAAACCCAAGCGGAGAGAACAAGTTCGCAAATGGCTACTTTTCACTTTTTCACTTTTCACTTTATCGACCTAAAAATTGACAAAATTAGAGATAAAAAAGAAATGCAATACATGTTCTGATAGAGCAAATCATTTTCTTTCGAAAGCTGTATAGCGCTTTGCAAGAGACCGCCGGCGAAATCCGCAATGAATCGTTGACTAAAACGGCAGGGACGTATGGGATAACCTAATCATTTCAAGTGATCGCAATTTATCTCGTGCTAACGGTGGGACCAGTGCTTTACAAAAATTGACAAAATTAGAGATAAAAAAGAAATGCAATACATGTTCTGATAGAGCAAATCATTTTCTTTCGAAAGCTGTATAGCGCTTTGCAAGAGACCGCCGGCGAAATCCGCAATGAATCGTTGACTAAAACGGCAGGGACGTATGGGATAACCTAATCATTTCAAGTGATCGCAACTTATCTCGTGCTAACGGTGGGACCAGTGCTTTACACTACACATCATTCTCGTGGTGACCAAGGTGAAGGAGAGCACGTGTTGGGCAAGGGCTGCCCTCTCACTTCACTCGGGTATGTAACTCGTGGGTTGTAATTGCATAGAATGCTCGTTTTTCTTTGCAGAAGAAGGGAAAAGCTTCTGGCAGCTTTTTACAGAAAGCCATTTTCTCGATAGGTAGATTTCAGCCCTTAAAAAGTGAAAAAAAGTTGCGCATCCCAGATATCTGTGATGGCGCAGCAAGAGGAAGCGACGGTTGTGTGCGTACATCCCAAATCGGGGTTCATGGTTTGGCCTGACCCAGGGCTCCTGTTGACGTCAAAAACCACCACTGTAAAGAAAACATTATACAAGGCCTCTGCCCAAGATTCTACGCACGGATGGCCCGAAATTACTTTTACAAGCTTACAAGCCCTGTCCAGTCTGTAATGAAATTTGGAAGCAATCTGTAATCGGCTCATGAAGAGAGATATAGAAATCCTAGGTATTCAAAAAATTTACACGAGGAAAAAATTTCGCCCAGCCATCGCCCACGATGGTTATTTGGGGTGCCTATCACGGATATGATACCTATTTTTGAATTTTCGGGTGATTACGGCAGCTTACGGTAGATGTGGGGGTACATGTCGCGCAGGTGAGCAGCATTGGTAGGTGGGCCAGTAGTAGCCAAATAGTAAGCAAACAGGGCACAGACCAAACATATCCCAGCCCATCAGAGTACCAACTGTACATATCCTCTCTGAATGGCATACCCATTCCATGCGGTCTGATTGGTTTAGGCGTTCCCACCTACCAATGCTGCTCACCTACGCGACATATACCGATGTGGGTGAGTAAAGCTGTCCACGTTAGCAGGATCGCTTTCTTCTCCAATGTGGTCAGACTTATTTTCCAACCTTCGGCTTCAACCTTTCATGGAAAGCGGTGCAAGCAAAGTGATAAATTAGGAAAAAGGGACAAATTCTTGGTCGCAGCTTAAATAATTCCCATATGCGAAGTCTGGGCGAAATCGGTAGTCGTGTCTTCGCCACCCCTTTCACCACTAGCCATTAATACGGTAACCTACCGAAGCCAAAATGTACTCTTCAGTTGCAAGAACGGGAGCAGCTCGCATGGACACTCCCGGAACCGAACCCTCGGCCCAGCTCCTGTAAACCCGTCTCGTTATCCACTCGTTCATCCAGTCACTGCCTACACCGTTGCGAATGAATCACTTGAATGTATACTGCAGCTTCGTCTAGAAAACGTAGGAAGTCGTCATATTACTATAATCCAACTTTAACTTGAGCTCCAAACCTCTTGCAGGTCAAGTTCTGACCACGACAGGGCCATTCCAGGTGTCACTTTTGCCTTACCAGCCTGACCTGAAGTGGTACAATTTTTGCCATTTTTGGACCACCCAGGGGCATGTAGCAAAAACGAAACAGAGTTCTGTCATCCTCGTCCGATGTCCTACAGGACCATATAGGTCACGTTCAGAATTTCCGAACCAAGCTGAGTGGCCTTCTTCGTTAGTGAAAATGAGGAAATCCTAGAACTGTATATTTGTGTCTTTTAGAAAATCTTATTGTCCGCATGGCGTCTTCTCATTCTAGATGCTATGCTGTTTAAATTTGTTTTCCAACGAGTTTCAGCTGAGTTTCATTTGTTTCCTTTGACCTGTTAAGGTTGACCTGTCACTTGCCTCGTCTGATTCTTAGAAGATTTATTGTTTGTCTCACATTTTCGTTTATCACATAATTTTTCGATTTTCACGTGTGCTAATGTTGAACGTCAATAAATAAATAAATAAATAAATAAATAAACAATTTCAAGCCAATGAAGCCTTTGAAGTTGGTGAATCGATTCCAGACTTGTCTGGAAGGACAAAACACTAACTTCTAAATCGGCTGACTACCGAACGTACCTCAATGATCACCTATCCTTTCAATTTTGCAGTTCCATCTCTAATTTCGTTGTAAACTTTTGGAACATTTTTCTGCTTTCTCTGTTTCGTTTTCACCAAATGATCCATAATTCTCATCTGAAGGGCCCGTGAAAGCGCAGTGAGAGGACGTATAGGTTGTTATGGTTTGTTTGTTATTGGTCAGTTCCTTATATACCATCTTTAGGTCGAATTGGACACTTTTCATGTTAAATTGAATCAAACTGGACACTTTTCACGTCAAATCGGACACTTTTCACCTCAAATTGGACACTCTTCCAACAACATACCTCGTTGTTCCATGTTAACAACATTTACACTATCAACCAAATAAAAATCTCGACGAGCTTTTCGAGTGCATTGCGCAATCTGGTCTTTTAGGTCACTATGTGGTGGCTGCTTGGCTGCGCTTTAAAACAAAATTTAATTTGTTGTTTTTTCTCAAAAAAAATCAAAATTTTATAAAATTATTGAACTCATCAGGGCAGCTTAAGATAAAAAAAAACTTTCAAAAAAGGTTATTCCAAATTTTGTTTGAACAGAAAATTTCTAACCATCTTATTGAGTCTATAGTTCAACCTGTATGAAGGTTGTTTCAATTCGGAGGAGTTTTCTTTGATTTCAAAGTCTTTGGCGAGCTTGTTAGAAGAGTGTCCAATTTGACGTGGAAAGTGTCCAATTTAATTTGAAAAGTGTCCAATTTGATTTGAGAAGTGTCCCATTTGGTTTGGAAAGTATCCAATTTGATTTGAAAAGTGTCCGATTCGACATGAAAATGGTTATATATTTATACTTTTAAGGTATCACTGCTGGTCTAGATATGGGAGTCGTATTCTCTTCATTAGAACATGCGACCGTCAATATGATCGACTAGTAGTCCTGTGATCAGTGAGGCTTGATGTTAAGGTAATGAGTACCGGAGTACGATTCTCTTGATAAGAGAATGCGATCACAATTTGAGGAGGTTTGCGTTATTAAGCAGTACTTTAGAAGGTGGAATGTGTTGCGCATGACTCAATAGATGTAGTAGAGGGGAGCACCGCTTTAAGAGTCCCTGTCGAGAACAGCGAAATAATCCCGTCCGCCCTCAGACCTTCTACAGGAAGAGAACAGAGCGCATTGTCGCAGGCGGCGAGTCAGCCAAAAGGAATGTTGCCGGCGGCCGCTGACATGCTCCAATCGAGAATCGGCGCCCCATCGCAACACATCCCGCTTATTGAGTTTCGACCGGAGTTTCCCACAGCGGCTCGGGATTCTTTGTGAAGAACATGAATTCGTAGCCCTTGGTTTCTATGGTTCCTGCTAGCGTCTGACAACAATTTATGCCAGCGGAATTACCTGCATTGCATTCAATGCCAGCACCTGCTGCATATGGCCATTTTTTAATTTTTTTGTCCTTTGCTTTGCTAACGCTTTTGCTGTATTCTCAATGTCTTCGAGAGGTTGTCCGTGCCCACTTGCGAAAGAACCATTTATTTTGCCCGCCTATCCGATTGTTTTTCTCACAACATCAGTTCTAACGCATTGTTTTGGGCACAAATTCCTTTTTATGCCACGCAATTCTGTCTATGCTCTGTCATCCTTTCATTCGTTAGCTTTATTCAATCCTGATTAGCCTCAACCTAATAGAAAGTGGCTCGACTAAAGCCACTCGTCAGGCTCTAGAACGTGCTGCGGATCACACACTGCATTTTACGTCATTTGAGTTGATTATATACCATTTACATGTCAAGCTGTACACTTTTCAAATCAAATTGAGCCGTATTGTAAGTAAGCTTGACGCTTTTGAAATCAAAGTGAAGTTCCTCAAAATTGAAACGAGCGCCTTCCATATTAAAATAAGGGCTCTCCGAGTTGACTGGAATAACTTTTTGTTCAGGGGAAATCTATTATCGTCTTTTTTCTTGAAATTTTATAAAATTTACCTACCCCAATAAGTGAACACAACGAGATTTTATAAAATTGTTATTTTTTCAAGGAAAATAACGAAAAAAACAATGTTTCAAAGTGCAGGAATACGGCAGCAACTTGGTGTTTTAAAAAGGAGAAATCGCGCCATGCACTTGATGAGATCACCGCATTTTTCATTTGATTGATATTCTAAGTGCTGCTTACCTAAGACAGCGATGTGAGGATAGGTTTTTTCAGCTGCTTTTGTTGCACGGTTCAAATTTGGGTTTCTCCAACAAAATTTGCGCTCTCAATCAAGTGAAAATAGCTAAGATCTACTCGAGCACACACCTTTTCCGCGAGAAATTAAACGTTTATTTTATAAAGTTCGAATATTGTGTTCACTTAGTGGACAGGTGATTTTAAAAAATTCACAAAAAGTCATACAGAATTTTCCTTAAACAGAAAATTGTTCTTCCCCTTTTGCAGACTTTCTGATTGTTTTCTGACAGTTTGATTTCAATTTCTTTTGCAAAAGGGTGTTTCATAAGTACAAATTTTTACTTAAAGAAAGCTTGTTCTCACCACCTCCTAGATCGTTCAGGTCTCTTCTCAAAAAAGAGCGTTATTTTCTTCAAGCAGAGGTCTTTAGTTTTCGTCTTTCTGTTTGATTTCCTTTTTTTCTTCGAAATGTATGCCTAGGTACAATTCATTTGTTTCAGTTTTAGTTTTAGTGAATCTTTTGCTCTTATTTCATAGCTACGTTTGCGATAGTTCACATCGTTTTCTTGGTTTTTGTGTTGGTTTTTTGTTTTTTTTTCACTCCCTGGAGCGCCTTCACATTGAATAAATCTGGAATCTAGTTTCTAAAAGCGTCGAGCTTGCTTGCAAGGGTGCAATTTGATTTGTAGATGTCCAAGTTGGTTTGAAAAACGGTCAACACCTTACCCGAACGAGCGCTCAAATAATGGAATTCTGAAGGAGGGATGATTTTTGGAATGATCTTTTGTGCTAGAGCCATTTGAAGAGTATGGAGTTCAGTATTCCTCCCACTCTACACTGTTCATGGTGTTCAATACGGCTGGTTGGTCGCCTCTAGCCATAAGAAAGTCGCCTGATGTTTTCTGTATGGTGATGGTTTGTCAATAGATTATAGTTGTGCTCTTGAAATGTTTTCGAATATTCGAATGGTTTCGAGTGCCTAAAAATTTAGAATATTCGAATTCGAATATATTCGAAAAAAGCAGTGTCCTGAACATTCTACTTCGAATTCATTCGGAAAACGCGATTTTCGAACATTCGAATTTGAATGGAAATCATCCGAACAGCTATTTGAATAGGTCGTTCGAGCACAACTACTCTACAGATGAGCTCTCGGAACTTCTCCTACGCAGCATTTGAGCCAGAGTTCACCGTCCAGTCACTACGTCCCCTGTTATCGTCGAAAGGTCGTCGACCTCCCGCAGACGCGGAGTGCTGCCTGCCTTCTCCTTGTATTGATCGGCTCCGGTACCCGATTCCGATCAGCTGATTGCCTTTTCTGGTTTTTGTGAACTTCGTTCTTCTGTGATCGATTACGTACCGCCTACTCAGACTTGCAAAGGCTTCAGTAAGAGAATTGCTCTGGTTATGAGTAAAGCTAGGCGCTGGTCATTTTTGGTATGCTCCATTGGCGCTTCATCAACTATAGTTGTGTTAAGCTGCTTGTGGTGGAGGTTATTAGGTAGAGCTCGAAATTCTGACGTAGAGCCATACTCGTTTCAGACGAGCATCTCTACACTCTTTACTACGAAGAATTAGTTTTATCATTTTTTTCTACCATCCTTGTTGCTGTTTCTTTCCTATCACCCTTATGCTAAACACGTTTTCTTGGCGTTGATAAATAAATAAATAGACTAGTTAATCACGTTCATCATCACGTTTCATTCATCCATCATAGTTCAAAGTTTCTTCCCAATTTCCTGCATTTCAGCGGTCATAATGGATGATATACCATCTTCACGTGGAATTGGGCACTTTGTAAATCAAATTGGACACTTTTCAAGTCAAATTGGACACTCCTCTAAACTACCTTTAAGAATTTTTTTAAATCAAAGCGAACTCTTCCAAATCGAAATGACCTTCAGGCTGGTTGAACTACAGATTCAATAAGATGCTTAGAATAATTTTTTTATTAATGGAAATTTGATATAAGGTTTTTGAACTTTTTTTTAGTTTACCTGCCCCAATAAGTGTAATAATTTAATAATGTTTTTATATTTAGAGAAAATAATAAATTAAAATTTCTTTTGTGAAGGAATTGGGCACCCGTTGTAGTCAAGTTTCGTAGACTTTGTCAGCTATCGCGAGGCGACATTAAAACTCTTCCATGCTGTTGCTGCTACGACCGCAGTCCAGACTCGTTACTCCGGCCGTGCGCCGGCACAGCTTCGTTTTCGTTACATTGGGGTAGCGTAAATGCCGCTTATATGAACCATCGAAGTGAGTACATCTGTTTTTGCAGTTGTTTTTGTTTTATCGTTAACAGGTGTCAAACTTTATGCAAGCAGAAATTCTCCTATCAATCGAAGAAAAATCGCGACTTCTTGGACAAGGGTTTGGCGCAATCTATTTTTGGCACTTTATAAATGGTCACCTACCTGCTCTTTGAAACAAGCTTTAAATCATTATTTTTCCTCAGAAAATAAGAATTCGATGAAATTTAAACAATGTGTACACTTCTTGGGTAGGTGAATTAAAACATCAAGTGGAGTTATACTGCAATTTTCTATGAACAAAACAATGTTCTAACCTTTTTTGGAGAATCTCCAGTTTAATGTAGAAAAAGCTCGTTTCAATTTGGAAAAGTTCGGCTTGATTTCAAAAGTCTTAGGCAGGCTTAGCGAATTGTTCAGTTCGATCTGAAATCTGTCGAGTTCAACATGAAAATGGTATAGAAGAATTGCTTCTGGAGGAGGTTGGCGCCGCCAACCGACTGCGCCAGGTGTGTACTCTACACCGAAATAGGGGAGACCTATTGCTTTCTTGTCTCTGATCAAGACAGGCACCGACTAGTAGTGCAACATTTAGCAACCATGCCTTCTGTTCCTTTTGAGTTTGTGAACGGTCTGTTGTGGAGCCTCGAAAGGAAAATTTTATGAGAGGAAGAAGAGGTGACGTCGAAATCGTACTTTGCAGTTGTTCCAGGATTTGCAATGTTTGCTTGGTTGATGGTGTAAATTTTATTTATTTTTTAATGGAACAAGGAACAATCGGGCGACTGCTTCCAGATGGATTTTCAAATGGTTTTATCATTGTGTGCCACCTGTTGTTAACCCCCCCCCCCATTCTTGGATAATATAGTTTTATCTGTGAAAGTTCTAGTACTGAAGTTTTTCTGTGGGATATCTCTCGTCGAAATGCCGTTTGTTCGATTTGTTCGAGATGTTCTGATGGCTTATTTTATAACATGACTCGTTCCGTGCCCGCACTTTTCACTCCGGACGGATACTCCAGAAATAGAGATATCTTATAGCTCCATGCCTCTGCTAATACTGCTGTTAGACAAACATCTGCGCCTTTAAGGCAAATATCGTTTGTGCCCTAGACGATGGCAAATCGCTATGCAATAAGTCGTCGCACACACATACTGCTGCGAAAGTCACTATTATTTCTGGAGTTATAAAACCGACCTATGTAGAGTGAATTCCAATGCCCCATCAAGCTCGGTAACCTGCTCGGCTGCCTTGTCACTGAATTTTCTGCCTTTTGGCGCTTTGATTGCCGCCGTCCGTCTCTATTGTTATTTTTTGCCGAGCCGTTTAATATCGGCGACCGCACGGCACGATAAAGCAGCATAATTGCCTGCCGAGCGTTTTATGTTGTAGGCCCTGCTATTCCAATATTCGCTTTATTAAGTGCGGCCATATCCTTCTGGTACGTAGTGCAGTGACAAGCGCCACGTGTTCAACTGTGTCCTTCGAGTTCAGGTTCACGCTCTAGCCAACTCAACAGTCCTACCTTTTGAGAACCTGAAACCAGCTTGCCTGGGAAAGGTACGACATTGGACTTGTGTGGGTTCTCACGAAGGCGAAGCACAAACCTAATACGGTTCTGGACTAATCTTGATCTAAGGCTGTGATTTGGCTTCATCACACCACGACATGGGATATTCATTAGCCCTCTAAGTAGTTGCTTAGTGCAGTTGAGCATTCAAATGGCTTTTTATTCAGAGCAGAATGCGTGACATGCTCCACAGGAATAGGTGAACGTCAGGATTTATGGTTGTTCATTTGCCTCCTCTCTTCAAGTGGGTGTAATGTTCATGGCGTATTCTATGGACAGCAGTGACACTGCGGTTCTTCACCATGGGTGGGCAGTGCGGTAGCCGCGATGTTCTGGCTTTTTTTTTGTCCTGTGAATTACGTCCTAATCTGTTGAACTTTACGGCGATGTGGACGTCGCGCTCCGATAACGGCGGGACCGCGACGATCAGGCGATTCTTTTCCCGTTCTCGAGTGCGCGGTTTTCTCTCCTTTCGAAGTTTGTGGGTAGGGGTGGTGCATTTCACTGTGTTCGGTAGAACGCGAGAGATTCTGGCTTCGACCAGCTGGGGGCATTCCAACGCTACTGTCTAGAGGCCGTCCTAAAAATCTCATCGCTGTTTTAGGTGGCGCAAAGCCCTCACTCGTTAACCTGCAGCGCAACTATATAGCTTTCGTCAAGGAGCGCGATTGCGGAAGTCTTAGGGTAGGTGTGATACTGAGATTTGCTCCGTACATTTGCCGAACGCGGCGCGATTGTTTTTGGATTGTAAAGTGTAAGTATCACCTACTTGACTTTTTGTTGCTTAAAAGTGCAATTTTTACGCCTCGCTCATCTCTAGGTTCACATTAAGCAGCTATTTCGCTTGCTCAAAATGTCTTACAGAACGTGGAAGCAGAAGTAAGGCTCCTGTTTAGGTGAACCCCGAAATTGTATTGCCGCGCTATCCTTCCATTAAGACAGAATCTTATGGAGCAAACAGGCTCAAGACATATGAAATAGCATAGTCGTCAGTTGCGCCGAATCAAGGATCAACGACGGCGTGAATCAATCCCTTTTGGGATGCGCCACGCATTCTACATAGTACGGATCGCGGAGGCGATATGGATGCGTATTTGGTCATACAATGACTTGCCGAGCCTGCCGATGAGGAAATCAGCGCTCTCTCCTTCCTAGACAATTCCGGTACCATTCAGCAACCCCGGAGAGGTGGAAGCTTTGGTTGCCCTGGGCGGGAGATCCGAACCCGGAACCTGGTAGCAAATGCAGGTGACAGTCGGCACTTTCTCCGACTGCGCTGCACGAGCCCAGTTGCGCCTAAATCGAACATTTACCTGTGTTTTCCTATCAAAAGCGCTTTCAACCTTATTATCATACCAGACGATCAACGGCCTGGCGGCCGGCAAACGTCTGGTTGGAGCTTTGCCCCAAACCCGTGGAATAGAACACCTCGAACGTCTTCTTCTCTTTAGACCTTCTTTCATTCATTACAGTAAAAAAACAGGTTTTGCAATATAGAATGGTATAGCGGAATAGGGCAAAACAGGTCCATCACCTTCACTGGACCCCCCTAACTGGTCCCTTATCAATGGTTTCCCTTTATTGTCAGCTCTTTTCCGGTTCACCCTTCACTGGTCCTCCGTTCCCCTTCGTCGGTCCCTACTACTGGTCCTATCTTCGCTGATCATCCTATCCTTCACCGATCCCCATTACTGGTCCCACCCTCACTGGTCCCCCTTTTATTCATCAACCCTTTTCCGGTCCCCCTTCACTGGACCCCTCCCATCTCCTTCACCGGTTCCCCTTCATTGGACCCCTCCCACCTTCACCTGGTCTCCTCTTCACTGGTAAACCATCTACCGGTCCCCCTTGCACTGGACCCCTGCCCCTCCTTCACCGGTCCCCCTTCACTGGATCCCCCCTTACCGGTCCCCATTGCTGGTCCCACATTCACTGGATCCCCCCTCGCCGGTCCCCATTGCTGGTCCCGCATTCACTGTCCCCTCCTTTATTGTTCAACCCTTTACCGGTCCCCCTTACTGGAACCCCATCCTTCACCGGTCCCCCATTACTGGTCCCACCTTCACTGGTAACACGTCGTCTGAATCGGGAACCCTCGCGCGACATCGGTGACAACTCTCCTCAACCCGAACGTCCTTGGTGGGACATCGGTGACACGTCTTCTGAACCCAGACACTTGCTGACCCACCTTGCTGCCACCTCTTCTAAACCCGGACGCATGGTGAAGGAGGTGTGGGACATCTCTTCCCAACCCGCCTTCCTTTCAGTTGACAACTGGTGACAACTGAAACCCCCCCCCCCCCCCCGCCTTCCCCATACTTCCTCCCAACACGCTCCTTCAGCACTTCTGTGCAAACAAACAAACACACACACTCACTCACACACACAGACACACGACCGTTCTCGCTTATATTAGGTTGTCCCATAAGTCCCCGCCGTTTTTTTCAACGATTCACTGCAGATTTCGCCGGCGGTCTCTTGCACAGCGCTGCATAGCATTCGAAAGAGAATGATTTGCTCTATCAGAACATGTGTTGCATTTCTTTTTTTATCATGAATTTTGTCAATTTTTAGGCCGTTGAAGTGAAAAGTGAAAAAGTAAAAAAGTAGCCATTTGCGCACTTGTTCTCTCCGCTTAGGTTTGTAATTTTTTGCGCAGTTTTTTATAGCATTTGAAAGACAATGTTCTGTACTACAAGACTATGTATTGATGCTATTTGCTCATTTGTCCTTTATTGATTTTTAGACCATCAAATTGGGACGTCCGGAGGAGGATGGTTGTTTTTGCCGACAGCTCTTGCTCTGTGGTTGGATTTTTTGGGTTGGTGTTATATGTCATTCGTAAGAAAATGTCTTGCTCTATAAGAATATGTGTCGCGTGCATTGATTTCTATTGAATATCAACAAAATGCTAAAAAGAGAAAAATCGTCTTCACCAACAACTCCTTCTCCTTCTTCAGTTGTTGATATTCGACAGAAATCAGCGTGAGCCAATAAACGCGACACAAATTCTTACTGAGCAAGACATCCTCTTCTAAACGACATATAACACCATGCAAAAAGCTCAACCACAGAACCGGAATTTTGGTAAAATTTCGGGCGGAAAAGTCGGAATTCCCAATTTGGTGACCTAAAAATCAATAAAGAACAAATGAGCAAATAGCACTAACACATATTCTTGTAGTACAGAACATTGTCTTCCAAATCCTATAAAAACTGCGCAAAAAATTACAAACCTAAGCGGAGAGAACAAGTGCGCAAATGGCTACTTTTTCACTTTTTCACTTTTCACTTCAACGACCTAAAAATTGACAAAACTCATGATGAAAAAAGAAATGCAATACATTTTCAGATAGAGCAAGTCATTCTCTTTCGAAAGCTATGCAGCGCTATGCAAGAGACCGCCGGCGAAATCTGCAGTGAATCGTTGAAAAAAACGGCGGGGACTTATGGGACAACCTAATATATAGCAGGATCTTCGATGCTGATGCTAGCTCACAGCAAGCGCACGAAATTTACACTACCAGCGAACTAAATATCGCGAAACTGCACTAGCGCATAGTGTGATCCCACGTGAAGACCACTGCAAGAGTTTTGCTTTGCTGTACTTCAAGATAAGTAGACAATTTTGCTGTAGTTAAGTTGGTAAAGATTTTGTGACTATTCAAGCAGTGGTACAATTTTTTGATCAAATTGAGTAAGATGCGTCTCAGCAATTTCTGTACTTCACTTGACGTGACTGTTATCTATGTCTGTTAGAATTCATGCTCATTGTTTACTTCTTCTACTTTTTTGTACTCTTCAAGACGCTCAGTACTTGTTCTTTAAAGTTTGAGTTTCCTAAAATTCCCCAGCACTTCTATATGCCGACAAGATTTTTTAGAGCACATTTTTTGCACGTCTAACCGCAGGATATATAGCTTAATGAAAAATCAGGATAATCCGTTGTCCCCTCCATAGCAAAATCATTTCATTCTATGTTTGGTTATGCATTTCCTTAGTCTGTTCATCTTAGCAAAGCGCGCAAACAACAGAAACTGCACTAAAGAAATAAATAAATAGGCAGCTGCAACTGCAGTAGCTGCACGAAATATGAAGAGCGAGAAAGACAGAGTTCTAGTCTGCTAGAATCACACGATTCTTGAATAGTTAGGAGGGTAAAGGGAAAAATTTGACAGACCCATCACTTCATCCCAACCATTGAAAGAAACCAGCCGTAAACGACGAGCGACAATTCTTCAGCTAGACGTTTGAATACATACGCTTTGAAAATGCTGCTGTTTGTGGCCACTTCTTGAAACTTGAGTCCTTGAAAAAGGGCTACAAATCGGTATTACCTCATCCATGCACAGCTGCCGACACGCGTAAACGATGAGACTCCACTTCCCAGAATGAATCGAGACGAAGCACCCTTCTTGGCAGGAGGGCATTTCAGACCCTGTACAACCGTACTGATCAGTGACTACCTAGCTATAAGCATATCTGGAAGCTTGTCGTACACATTTGGAAGACATTGGGAGGCGATTTGGAGGCCCTCATCTGGTTTTTTGTATCCTTTTCCATTCAGGTCTGACCACTATCACACAATCCTTTGGGATAGATAAAAAGTCATGGGAAACTGAAGCTGTTGAGTTTGATATCGATAATTGGCAGTGACGCAGCACATATTATGTGGCTATCTGTCTGCGGACGTTTAAAGGTCGTTATGCAGTAATAGAACCAACTCTAGGCTGGTGGTTATTGTTGCATGATGTATTTACCAAGCCTATCTTCAACTGCATACTTCTTCATAAACGTCTGGATGCCTTTATTATGAAAATAATGGATGGGAAACAACATGAGCGATTTTCGCCTCGTTTGATTTTAAGCGACGAGGTCCATCAGATTTTTAAGACAGTGCAATATCGGAATGCGCTTCACATCAGCAGAGGTGGGCGCACATGATTTTCAGCTTGAGTGAAAGGGTAGTTTCTGCGCTGAGTTATGGTTTCTTGAATAGCCTCGAGAGCTGACTGGACTTTCTTTACAGCCTTCTAGAATTTTCTGGGATCAAGAGTGGTTGAACGAATATTCCTACGCCAGTAGATCTAATGCCGAAAAGTTTTGACTTATCGTTTACGCAGTCACAGGAGCAGACAATACGGCCTCCTACCAGATGTCCTAGAAGGATCTGCGAAAGTAAGACTGAGCAATCCTTTTTTCCCTGCGTACTTGGTGTAAGCAATCCCATGAAAGGGCTTTGTGGTAGCTGTGTAGCAGGTGAAGGTGCGGGGAAGGTGCACATTCAGAAGACACTCGAATCATCACGTTGATGTAGTCAGAGTGTCATCTAATATTCACTATAGGAGAGGCTCTTGAGAGCCTCACAGGCTATCACAAAAGGATAAAGAATGGCGTTATTCAATTAATTTTGGGATGCGCCACGCACTCTACTTCTACGGGATGTCGTGGAGGCGATTTGAATGCGTATTTGGTCCATACAATGTCTTGCGGTGACGAGCCGATGAACCAGTCAGCGCTTTTCCTTTCCAGACAAGTCTGGTACGAATTCACCAACCCCGGAGGCACAGAAGGCTTGGTTGGCCTGGGCGGGAAATCCGAACAGCATTGTGCCAATTGTGCACTACGTAATAATTGTATAGTTCGAAACAATTGAAAAATAGTCCTTAACAGGATGGCCCATAAGTACTGCAATTGTTGTTGCAGTATTTATGGACCATCCTTTAAAAAAGTCATCGTAAGATTAAGCGGGATCCTGCCAGTCTTTTGTCACGCGGGTCTTCTTGTGTTCGCACTGAAACCATCCATTCTTTATGGAAGATAGGAAAAGGAGAATGAGAATCCAGTAAGGCAGCCGACTCTATACCAAATACTTCGTGGACAATTGCAATTCTGACACAATACAAATCACAGTGCCGAAAAACAAATAGAGGTCTCTATAAAGATGTTCACTTTCATGCTGCTCGAAGTTTAGAAATTAGCTTCGGGTAGAAGATTCTTAGCTGATAATTTAGGAAGTGATAACATTTTGCAAATGTTGCAAATGTTCAAGGTCCAACTTCTACAATTCTTTGCCATTCGTAATGCAGGCACCTTCCTTTGCAAGCTATCAGTGCATTTCTTGATACTGCCATGACCAACGAATTGAATGCATTCGCTTTTCGTGTGATCCGATCTTCTGGAAGTGCAACTCTGTCAACTCCTATCTAACGATTTGAATTTCAGAAGGCCTACTAGCTGAATGAGCACGAAGATCACCCTCGAGAGCAGGCAGCGGCTGCCGAGCAAGGTGCAAGACGTGATCTGCGACGCGGCGCTCATCGTGCAGCACGCCACCAGTGCGGCCGGCAGCAGCGAGGTGCTGAGCTCGACGGCGAAGCAGATCTGCTTCAGCGAGCCGCTCGTCAACGTCACGTCGACGCACCTGTGCAAGCTGGACACTCTGCTCGACTCGATGCAGGAACAGTGCGACGAGGTCGAGGACAAGATCCCGACCGTCTCCGATGTGCTCGCCACCACGCAGACCATCGAGCGCAACAAGTTCTTCACCGATGAAGGCCGTCTTCGTGTTGGATCCGATTCCGAAGCGGATTGACAGGCCGAGCGTCTAGATCTTCTGCTTCTTTTCTGTCTTTGCCGATAACATTTGTGCGACCTGTAAACCTGCTGCTGGGTGCTTGAGCCATCTATCATTCATCATTTGTCCAGCATAGGAAGGGATAGCGCACTAAAGTTCACATTGTTCTTTGGCCTCCATTTGGTTCGCCGAACGCTCCATCGGGGATCATAGGTCGCTCTGCAAGTGGCTATTGAGATCGATTGACTTCCAGAATCTGTGAAGCAATGATAAGATGGCTTACCTCGAATTCAGAAATATTCACATCTTCCTACTAATCCGCTATTATCTTATCACCTCGTTTGAATGAATGACAGTAACCTGGATCGAATCATGCAACCCGAAATGTGGGAAGCGTTTCCTTGTGGGGTCGTAAGTGATTCAGTGAGGAAGTTTGCAAATAATCCATTTCCGTTTCTACCAAAACATTCGTCGGCTTCCCACTCAACTAGAATTGGACGTGTGTGGCTGCTGAGAGCGGGAGACACGAACATCAGTCGTCAATATGAGCGATCTTGTCCAAAAAAGCAACATCAGGGTGTTCGGATTTCGCTGGAGTGAAGGTGTTGTCTACAGACCGAAGTTCTAATTTTACTTGGAAGTTGCGATAGTTATGGCTTAAGTTCTAAAGACCGACTCCAGATGAGGAGGCTCACTCTGTATACAGCTTCAGGAGAAGAATGCGGTCTTCGTATGTGCGTAAGCAGTACCGTAGCTCGACAAATTTTGGTGTTACCTATAGAAAACATGGTGCAGGGTTTCGCAGTCGGAGGAGGCGCCGGCTGTTGTGTTTTCGTGGTTCGGATTTTCGGTTGAAGCCAAACAAACCTTCCATTCATCAGGGGTCGGAGAATGGGTCTTGTCAGGGGAGGATTAAACACCGACTTGTCCATCGGCTAGCCACCGCTAGTCATTGTATAGGCCCCAGGTACGGCTTCAAAATGCATCCACAATATTCCATAGGAGGAGAATGCGTGGCGCGTCCTGCGAAGGGATTGACTAACCTCGACCTTCATCCTTTTTTCCTTTACATATAGAAAATGCGGTAGTTGAAGTGAAGTGTGTTTCTGGAGTGGAGCATTAGTCCAGTGTTTGATTTTGAATTCAGGTAAACGAAGAGTTCCGTTCTTTGGCAGCATTTTAGACGGTGCCAGCCTCTTTAGAGGGATAGAACAGCTGACGTGAATACGGAATGCCCCAGTTCTGGTAAATTCACCCTTGTCACCCCAACACAAAGCTGTTATGTGGAGTGTTGATGTGGGTCACCCGTTAATGCGAAAGGTAAAGCAAGAAGGAAGGTGCGTAATACTTTTAGGGTCACTACATATAGTTCAAAAAGAAGCGTATGGTGGTTCCACCAGAGGTATCTGGCTCAGATAGGGAGCCGGCAGCCTCTATTCCTTTCCTTTCAGAAGGTTGCATTTTGCTGATGCCATGCCATATTTGGAAGCAGAAAGTCACTGACATGGGTGCGGAATAGACCTATAGAGGCCAAAAACATCTTCATGACGCTAATGCTAAGTCAAGTCAGAGAATTCAAGGGAACTGTCTGGCGTATTCCAAGGGAAATCACAACTGCTGAAGCTGTACTCAAACGGAAAGCAGGGTGTGCGCTTCCTGCTGGACAAGACAGCTTTGGGTAGGAAAAAGAGCTCAGATTGCTGAGCGGCATCCTGTAGGCAGCGCTAAGTAGCGCAATTTGGCTTCAGATGTTTCTGATACTCCATCTAATTAAATGGCACAAGGCACAAGCACAATTCTTTCAGTTTCCTTCCATACTGCAGGTATTCTCCAGAATCCCTGCAGTTAGAGTAGTCATCTCTGCTTCGTCCAATTCTTCCAACCATTCCTGAATAGGTGTATCTGACTGCTGTACTGTTTCTTGTTTCTATGCAACTCAAACAGCGATTCTTGGACTAGTTTCTGAGAAGGAACAGACTTTCTGAAAGGTTTTTGTGCGAGATGATCCTTCGATGCGCTTTCTGATGTTTGATGTCTTCTTCCTGGGTGTGAACTGAGCTTTATAGGACCACGTATCTATCATAATTCTATTGCTGAGGATTTTCTGGCCAGATGTCTATTACAATGCTTCCCTGAACGATGTCTTTGTCCTATGCCTGTATTCATTGTAATTAAACGTTTTATAGATTCCTTTGCTGCCCTCCACCCTGTCCATATTGTTGCGTGTGCATAGTTGATGTTTTGCCCAATATTTTTTAAAGCAATAAATATTTAAGGGTTACGTTCCGCACCGGCCCGACTTCTTCGGAATGGGTAGACGAAGTGGTGCATTCGAGGAGATCGCCGCTCTGGCGAAGCAGCGGATCCTGATGATCGACGGTGCCATGGGCACGATGATCCAGCGTGAATATCTCGAAGAGCACGACTTTAGAGCAGAGGTGAGCGCGCATGATAAGAATGCTTAAAAAACGGCGGGACTTAGTTTCCAACCTGATATATTTTCTAGCTTCTCTATGATTAAAGAGATTTCAAGTCTTTTCATCTGATGTCGCTTATTTGCAGCTGCTCAAAGATCATCCCAAACCGTTGAAGGGGAACAATGATCTGCTGTCCATCACGAGGCCGGATATTGTCTATAAGGTGAGCTTTTTGTTGTATTGCGTCGTCGAACTCCTCTGCATAGGGCTATTTTCAATGTTCAACTCCTCGATAAGGTCTACCGGTTCCAAAATATCTTTCTAGTACACATAAAGACTCGTAGCTGATGAAACAAAGAGATCTGGGTGTGCTAGATTGGCGGCAAGGGGATTTATTGTGGGAAAAATGTGGATGTGGAGCAGCTAAAAGCAGTCCACTCTCTCCTCGATTGCATTATGTGATGTTTTTTCGGACTGACCCCTCGCAGTTCGACTAACAATGTGACGATGTGTACGTGTGGAGTAGTTTTACTGATAAAATGTTATGCCCAGTGATGTCGGGATTTTTTTTTCCCCGCGAAAATCGGAAGACGGAATACGGAGCGGAAGAGCTCAAAAATTAGGGAAACCGGAATACGAAACATGGAGACGGAAATAATTCAAAACTCATTGCTTCGTTTTATTTTTCATTATAATATACAAGTGCTCCGTCACGCCTATCGGCGTGCCTCGCACCTGTGCGCTTCGAGAAGAAGAAGCAGTACATAGAATAAAATACCATAAAGACGGGCAAGAGAAAGACAGATAAAAAGACGAGAATAATATGAAGAAAAAGAAGGGAGGGGGAGCAACAACAAGCGTAGAAATAAAGAGGCGAAGAAAAGGAGAAGAAGCAGGAAGTGAAAGAAGTTTTAAGAGAAGAAGAAAATAATAATGGTAAAAAAGAAGAGAGGAAGAACAACCACAAAAAGAGTAGTATGGAGAGGAAGGAACATAAAGGGAAGGGAAGAAACGATGAGCAGGAATAAGAAGTGAAAGAAAAAAGATCAAGAAGAAGGGAGTAGGGAACGGAAAGAAAAATACGACAGAAAATAGTCATAAAGAACATAGTAACTTTTATGTTTCGTTCTGACGGTGGGATTCAGAGGTGCTACGGTTACTCTAACCATGTTTTGTTGCGATCTAAGCTCTAACATGATGGGCGTGTGGAGCGCAGTCGGAGGAGGCGCCGGCTGTCGCCTGCACCCGATACCAGGTTCCTGGTTCGGATTTCCCGCCCAGGCCAACCAAGCCTTCCATCCCTCCGGGGTCTGTGAATTGGTACCAGACTTGTCTGGGAAGGATAAAGCACTGGCTTGTATATCGGCTGACCACCGCAAGTCATTGTATGGCCAAATACGCATTCAACACGCCTCCACGACATCCCGTAGAAGTGGAATGCGTGGCGCATCCCAAGGAGGACTGAATAACACCGTCCTTTATCCTTTTTTATTTATTCTTTTAAAGTCTAATGTCAGGTGGGACGTGAACCCACACCAACTGGGCAGAAATGCACCACGCCATTGCACCACTGGCGCTGTTTGGTCGAGTGCAGCAGCCGCAGTTGCTGTTTCAGATCCACAAGCTATATCTGGAGGCTGGTGCGGACTTCATCGAGACGAACACGTTCTCCGGCACCACCATCGCTCAGGCGGACTACGCAACAGAGCATCTTGTGCATGACATCAACTACCAGTCGGCTGTCATCGCCAGGAAAGCCTGCGAGGATGTCGCAGCTGCCACGGGTAAGAGCTGAGTGCTAGAACCAGTCGCTGTAGATGCTCAATGGTCCTACTTTAGGACGACGGTGCTTCGTATGTGGAGCGATAGGACCAACCAACAAGACGCTGTCGATATCACCGTCGGTGGAGAAGCCCGAGATGCGTAACGTCAGTGAGTTGACTTTGCACAGCGCTTCAGAATGCCACTGCCTTCTTCTGATAACGGCGTCCGTTTCAGCCTTTCAAGAATTGGTCCAGGCATACGGAGACCAGGCTCGTTCTTTGCTAGAGGGAGGAGTGGATGTGCTTCTCGTGGAGACAGTGTTCGACACTGCCAACGCGAAGGCTGCCCTGTTTGCGATCCGAGGACTGTTTGAGAACGAAGGTGCTCAGTATTTGATTGAAGCTGTACGCTCCTAAACAGTCCATTGGAAGCCTTTGTCGAAATGTCTTCATAAGGTGGCTTCGCTATGGGCTATATATACCATTTTCACTTCAACTTGGACACTTTTCGAATCAAATGGGACATTTTTCAGCAATTTTTAACTCATCAGCTCCAATAGGCATATTTTAGCATATATAAAGTATATTATACCGCACGAATATAAATTTGTAATAATAAGTAATAGTAATAACGAACACGCCGTATAAATATTTTTTGAAGAAAAATGATTAATTAAATTCTGTTTCAAAATGTAGAAAAATCAAATCATCTGACGCATTAAAAGGAGAGATCGCGACATGCACTGGCCGGTCTCACGCGGCAGTTTCAAGAAGGCGGCATTTACACTATCAATCAAATAAAAATCGCAACGATCTAGTCGGGTACATGGCACGATCTCATATTTGAATACACTAAGCAACTGCTGCCTTTCTGTGCTTTAAAACAAAATTTCATTCATTACTTTCTTTGAAAGGCATTTTTTTGTGAAATTGAAAGTGCGAACAGTGTGGTGGCTTATTGGAGCAGATCATCATCATTTTCAATAGCGTTTGTCCCGCTTGGCTTATTGGAGCAGATGAATTAGAGAAATTTCGAAGGAAATCAGAATAAATTTTCCTCGAGCAAGAATTGCTCTAGTCTTCTTATGGAGTCTGTTTTGGTTCGGAAGGGATCCAGTTTGGTTTCAAAAACGTTGGGCCTGCTCAGAAGAGTGGAGAGTTGACTTGAAAATGGTGTAGTTAGTCTGAAACAGCTGCATTAAGGTCGATATTAGTTTCTACTTCCATATCGTCATACACGTCTAATCTGTCCAAGATCTCGTCCTCCATCCTCCCCTTCGAGCGCGACACGCCTTCTTGTGGGTGAAGAACCGTAGTCACCCAATCCCAACAGGATTAGACCAGAACACCTGAAGGACCCCCGCCAACGCTCATCAACACCCTGGCGCGGCTCTTCACTCGCCACCTGTCGGAGTGCAAGGTTCCATCTCAGTGGAAGGTCAGCAAGACCGTCTTGCTGTACAAGAAGGGAGACGTGCACGACATTGGCAACTATCGCCCGATCTGCCTGTTGTCCGTAGTCTACAAGCTGTTCACTCGAGTGATCCTGAATAGGATCAGCAGAGCGCTGGACGAAGGACAGCCACGCGAACAAGCAGGATTTCGGAGAGGATTCAGCACGATCGACCACATACACACCATTACGAAGCTCATCGAGAGTACAAGCTGCCGCTGTGCCTCACGTTCATCGACCTGAAGAAGGCATTCGACTCCGTCGAAACTGAAGCGGTCATCGACGCCCTGCTCACTCAGGGTGTTCCTACTCAGTACATCAGAGTCCTTCGAGAGCTGTACAGTGGATTCACGACCAAGATCTCACCATTCTACAACGACGTCGTCATTGACGTGAAGGGAGGGGTTCGGCAGGGGGACACCATATCCCCGAAGCTCTTCAGCGCCACCCCTCACGCCACCCAAAACGTCATGCGCGAACTAAAATGGGAAGACATGGGAGTGAAGGTCGACGGCCGGCAACTACATCATCTTCGCTTCGCTGACGACATCGTGCTCATAACACCGAGTATCAGCCAGGCGGAGCGAATGCTGGTCGACTTCGACCATGTATGTGGGGGCGTTTGACTGCAGCTGAAGGCGATGTTCACTAGAAACAGTTCTTTTTGTTTACGATGCGCTATTCTCGCTCAAGCGAACGAATATTTCCGAATGCTCCAGCTACGTGTATCTGAATAGCGAAGTCAACATGACCAGTCGCCCACAGCCGAAGCTGGTCAGGAGGACGAGCTGCTTGTGGATGTTTCGAAGTGTCGAAGAAAAACGGTTGAATGAGGATGATGGTTAACGTGCGGTCCACCTACTTGACTACACTGTTCAACCTGTCCTATTGTACGCTTCAAAGACCTGGGCTATACGAGGGAAGGATGATTACGGATCAGCGTCGCGCATTACGTTGATCTAAAGGATGATGCTTGGAGCGGTACGCTTCACTCAGGTGAAGGAATACCTCTGGAATTCTGATCTTCGTTGACGTTCGCAAACAAGAGGGGCTGTCGCTTGGATCAATTCATCGAAAATTGAATTGATGTGTTACTGGTGTCCAATCTATGAATTGTCCTATAGCTTTGATAACATGTCATGGGTGGACATTTTACTATAGAATCTTTGCAAGGTCCTTGGAGTTGAACTTCCTCTCCCAGGGCAGAGCGTGCTACCTTACACCGCTGCTATCTTATAGGAAAGCGCTTCGGCTGATTACTCCCAATCATTAAGGAACATTTGTTCCTAGACGTTGCGTTTTCAGAGATTATGGAGGTGCCGGTGTTCCTTTCCGGAACTATTGTCGATCTCTCCGGAAGAACGCTGTCCGGGCAGACTGGCGAGGCGTTTCTGATATCGACAAGACAGGTGATTTCAGGCGCTCGTTTATGCTTAAGTTGAGGGCTACTCTCAGAAGAGAGTATGTAGAGTTTTATTGAATAGAGTTGGACGAGACGAATGTTCTGCGTCACGGCATTGAAGAGGGATTCTTTGAGATTTCAGGGGCGACCGTCTGCCGTTGGCCTGAATTGCGCCCTTGGAGCGAAGGATATGCGGCCTTTCATAGAGGCTATGTCCAAGTATTCCGATGCGCTGATCCTGTGCTATCCTAACGCAGGTGAAGCATTCCTCATCTAACGGCTGCAGCTGCACTATTCGCTTATGTTTGGCACAACGTAATGGGGCGCACGAAACCGTTCGCACTGTATCTGAACCAATTAGTCGTTCCATTGCTTCGGTACTCTTCTATTGTAACAGTCTTATTAAGTGTTGATTAAACAATTTTAGGACTGCCGAACGCCCTCGGTGGGTACGACGAGACAGCTGAGGACATGGCTGAGGCACTGAGACAGTTCGCTATGGACGGATTGGTAAGCTGGACTGTGCATACTAAAGGGATAACAGGACGGTGTTTCTCAAGCCCTTTTGGGATGCGCTACGCATTCTACTTCTGCGGGATGTCGTCGAGACGACGTGATTGCGCATTTGGACAGAATAAATCAGCGCTTCATACTTCCCAGACAAGTCCGGTACCAATTCGCCGGCTCGGAGGGAAGGAAGGCTTGGTTGACCAGGCGGCAAATCCAGACCCAGAACTTGGTATCAGGTGCACGCGACTGTCGGCACCCCTCCGACTGCGCTACTCACGCCCCTCTGCATGCTAGGTTGGTGTTATAAAATGGCGCCCGTGCTCACCTGCGAGGAATATTGGGATCCGGTGTTTGTTACTTAAATTGTTCTTTAAGCCCACTGAGCGTTTTCTACATTGAACTAGAGACCCTACAAAAGGTTAGAATAATTTTTTGTCTAAGGGAAATTTTAGTATAACTTCCTTTAACACGTTGACGACAATGTCGCGCAATGGTGCGCGACAGCCAGTCTGTCTCATGGGACCGTGTCGCGCAATGGTGCGCGACAGTACTATTTCGATCAGAGTGATATTCCCCTTATCCAAACTTTGCTTGCGGAGGTTATTTATAATGCTGAACACAGCGGCGATGTCCGTTTGGTAAATTACGACCGGTTACCACCTATATCGACAACTAGTGTTGTCACCACCTTTGTTCAAACTCCCTGAATTGGGTTATTTGAGGTGCTGGTCACGAATCTAATATACGCTTCTCGAATTTCGCTTGATTACGATAAGTTACGAAAGGCATGGCTAGGTGGGAATATAAGTGGGCGACATATTATGGCATCGATCAGCTACTTGGATGTTATCAAACGTCTGTAAGGAGATCAACTTCACAAGTCCAGACAGAAAACATTTTTAATCGGCAATCAACAGCTATGTGTTGTTTGGAAGCAATCTAAACAACAGAATTTGTTGCATTCGCTGCATTTGGTCTTAATCCCCTTAGCTAAATTTCTTGCGGTCAGTTGCGATTTCTGATGGCAGAATTAGAAGAATTTAAATTTTTTAGAAAAATTTAAATTCTTCTAATTCTAGATTTTTTTCTAGAAAAATTAGAATTTTTTTATAGAATTTTTCAGTTTCAAGTTCTGCATCAAAAACAAATATTTTCTAATTAGACCATCAAAATGGAGCAAGGAGGGAAGCTCACTGCTGAGAAGAAAAGATTTAGGGAATATTGCAAAAACAAAACCAAAATTTTGAGAAGAGATATCAGATTCGTGGTGTGTATTTTGAAAAGTCAATTTATGCTGAGCTGCGGTGACGAAATATCGTGTCGCACGCGCAATACGCGTGGTCCCGCTGCCCCGACGCGCGAAAATTGCGCGGTCGTCAACGTGTTAAAGTTGTAATTCACTTACTCAATATGTGAACACATTATTCGAAATCTGATATAAAGCTTGTCTCAAAGAGCCGGAAGACGGCCATTTTTTGGTGCCAAAAAAAGATTGCGCCATGCCCCCTTCCAAAATGTGGCGATTTTTATTCACAAAAATCGGCAGTTTCAGCCAAGAAATCTCTTTCACGACTGAGAAGTGATGTGTGCATTCAATTTTTAGCGTCACTCTAAAGCAATAATTCTGCCTGGAAGTTTTAGAAGTAAGCTTAGATGATCGAAAGCGTTGCTAAAGTGAAGGTTCAGATAAGCCAAACGCGAAAAATGACGCAGTGTAAGGCTAGACATCATGAAAATGTATGTCGCTGTCATTGAGGTGAACACTGATAAGTCTGGACGAGCGCATGGCGCTAGGTCAGGAATTCAACGCATCGAAAGGTTTTCGCATTCCTTCCCTTTTAGAAAAACTATGGAGCCTGTTATAGGTCACCAGTTTCGCTAGCCAATCTTTCTGAGATCCTTTCCGTGCTTACGATGTCTGGTTAAGGTCAACATCGTTGGTGGATGCTGTGGTACAACGCCGGATCACATAGCGGCTATGGCGAAGGCTCTCAAGGTGGTGCTCACTTTCTTATGCGTCTGTTCGTTTTATTTTAACTGGGTACTTTATTCGCGGGCGAGGGCAGCACTGGGGGGGGGGGGGGGGTGGGAACGCGCCGGTCAATCAGACGCATCGAATAGACGTGCATTTCACAGATGGTGTGCCGGTAGCCTGAATGGCTGGTGTGTGTTCAGTCGGTGCTCTGCTTGGCTATGATTGGCTGGCGCGATCTCACTTCTGAATGCTGCCCACATTCGCCTCATGTGCCAAAATTTGCTTTGATTTCAAGGCGAATTTCGGTAATTGCCGATGTAGATGAAGTCTACAACAAAAGCTGAATGGTATCCAGTTCCTAAAAACGGCTTCTTTTAGGGCATTACTCCAAGAGAACCGCCGTCAGATCCTCACGCCGGCAACATGCTTCTCTCCGGACTCGAGCCCATGGTCGTCGGACCGTTCACGAATTTCGTGAATATCGGAGAACGATGTAATGTGGCCGGCTCAAGACGATTCTGTAACCTGATCAAGAACAACAAGTATGATGTGAGGATGTGTTGGTCTTTGAAGTACTTCGAGTGTACAGGGTGCGGTGTTTAAATCCGGACAAACTAAACTTTTTTCTATCAAACAAGTTTATTAGCAAAAAATACAAATGAAATAGAAATTTTTCATACAAATAGAGGGATATCTCAAGAGTAAAATTACTCAACATATTCTCCGTCAGCCGCAATGATCGCCTTCACTCTTGGACTGATGCGCTCGCACGCTTCCTTTAAGGGAGCGCTGTCTATATTTATGAATGCTGCTTCAATAGCGCTGCGAAGAGGTGTTCCATAAGGGCGCCTCATCTAATTATTATAACAACCCTTTCGACTACGCTCCAAGCAGGATAACAGTCCAGGGGATTCAAACCCGGGCTATTCGGAGGCCAGAACTCCTTAGACCAAAGCATGTCCAAGTAATCGAATAGCCGGTTCTGGACTAACAATAACAATTGTAAACGGCTCGTGAGGGTCAGTGCGCCGTCCAGCTGGAAGACATATGGCCTCCCTGAAGCTACATTCACCATCCACGGTTTCACAACAGTCTGCAGAACTCGCTCTCTTGGTGTCAGTTTGTCCTTTCTCAATGAAATTTGGCGGCCTGACACCACCCTCTTTGCACGTAACACTTTAGGTGTGAATACTTGCTGTAGGTTTTGTTCCTGGAACAATCTATCGTCCTCGGGATCATATGCGAGCCAGCGGTCGTTTCTACGGTAGACCTTCGCGTCAACAGTAAAAAAATTTCATCGGAAGAGAGTCTGATTCGCCTCGTGGCTTCATTTTTAAAGAACTCAATAGCAGGTTACATCGGGCAACCCGTTTGTTTCTGGCACTCTCAGACAGCATCTGTCGCACCTTTACTGTGTTCGATTTGCAAATCCAAAGCATTGTTCGCTCCCTGACATCCAACACTGACGCTTATTTCCTCAACGATTGCCCTCGGTTCTTCAGAATCAGCGCCTGAACCTTTTCCACGATTGCCGCAGTTTTTGACACGCGTTCCCGCGAACGGATTTTCCTCGCCTCAGAAAGAAGCAAAAGAAAAAAAGCATTGCCTGAAACCCACATCGTAAACGGTTACCCTAAGGTACCCGTAAGGTACCCGAAGAATCGCGTTATCCCACCTGGCGAACATCCAGCACGAATGCTTTCGATAATCGCGGCTTTTTGGTTGATTGCTTGTACGCAACATCGAGGTCATTTTGAGGTTATAACTGTTTGCTAGAGGCTTCTGGCTTTCAATGAAGCAAATCGCGACCTTTGGCGGAATAACGGTATGACGGTAAATTCGAATCTAAATTTGTCTGACTTTAAGGATCGCACCCTGTATTTAGGCCTATGTTATACTTCGGCGACGCTGTTGTCGGCGACATCGGCGATAGTGTTGCGGGAGCTGCTACGCACTGCGTAGCACCCGCTCAACACTCTCACCGACGTCGCCGAAGTACAACATAGGCCTTAGACTTATAAGTGACCCTTGTATTGGGACGCGTCTAGGAAAGCGGTAGAAGGCGCCATGAGTGTTCGGCGATCATGGTGGTATCACATGCGACGCCAATGAATCCTTCAAGGTTGACACGTTGGTAGGATATCTGCCTGGGAGAAGTGGAACACTGATATGTCTGTCGTCGTTCTTCAAGTGAGAGGATGATAAGCGTCAAAATGACCCCAAGGTTACGGCACGCATTCAACTCCGACATTCTATCGTAGTGACTTGAGGTCATGCTGGTTTGACCGGTGAGCAAGTAGAAGCTTATTCATATCCGGCCCTTTATTATCGACTGACTGGTCCCCAAGATATGAAACACATACATGGTTCGGGTACGGAATCAAACCGATAGGTGCAGAAGTAGCGCCACCAGTGACAGTGCTATATGTGCTCTAATCTTTTGCTGTCTTCTACCAAAACATTGACATCATTTCAGCAAGCCATTGATGTCGCACGAGTGCAAGTGGAAAACGGGGCTCAGGTGCTGGACATCAACATGGACGACGGCTTGCTCGATGGTCCGTTCGCGATGAGCAAATTCCTCCGGCTGGTCGCAACGGAACCCGATGTGGCTAGGGTGAGTTGGAAGTTGGCCGCTTAGGTTTACTAACCACCTGTATTACCTGTTGTCCCGTTGACCATCGAGTTACTCGAGCGATCGCCAGCAGCGTCTCCATTCGTCCCTCTCGCGTGCCAGAGTGCTCCAATGGATCCTTCTTGCGCGAGGGACACGAAGAGCGTCATAGCGGTCGTTCAGGGCTTTCACGAACAAGTCCGACCAACGCGTTGGTGGGCATCTTGATGTTCCTTTACATCCGGCGGAATCCTCCTGTCCGTGGCAGCTTCTTGTCCAGCTGGTGTCATCGAAGGGCATTACGTGGCCGGTCCACCTAATTTTCGACGACTTCATCCCAAATGTTGTCCTAGAGTTCGGGTTCTAGAAGAAGCTGGTTATTCTCCTGTTTGATTAGTGGGGAATTTCTAGTGATTAAATGGGATATCAAAATGAACTGTCTTTTTGGCAGACTGACTGCTTGACCACCTTTATGAGTAGGCAGCTGTTTTCAGGCCTCTGACTCTGATTTCACCCCAGTTACAATAAAATGATTGGGCTAGAGAAACGCTCATTATCAAAACGGGTTTGTAATGGTGCATGAGGCCCCCCCCCATGGAGACCAGTCCATATTGGCAATCTTGATTGATAAGCATCATTTTCATTTTAAACTGGTCATTTTTCATGCAAAATAAACATATCTAGGGTCAGACGTCGCTTTATAACGAAAGATAAATAGTCTTTTTCAGAAAATCAATGTGAGAGACTTTTACGCAGGGTATCTCGAGAAGAAACGTGCGCACTTCTTTAATGAACACAGCATTCCTATCCCTTTGACCAAGATAGTGTCTTAGGTGCATTCTGAGGTGCTTCAACATACAATGAGTTGCTCGATTGAAGAGATTGTGCCGTGCACATTCTTTTCGTCCAGAACACTGCAATGTTTGTTTTATTGATAGTGTAAATGCTGTTTATCTAAGTTGTGCGGCGATGAAGGATGATGTACTTCTTGTACTTCTTCTGTTGTGGTCATTTTTGTTGTTTACCGTTTTATACGCAAGTAAATGGCAATAGCACTGCTCTTCCAGATCCAGTGCATAGAACGAAGGCGCTGCACAACATTTTCCTATAACAATCTAGCAAATTCGTTCCTCTCCATCACATCAGCATAGGACTGGTTGTCCATTTTTAACTTAATTTTTTTACCAGCTTATTTTTACTAATGTCGCTCAGTTTTGATAGAAGTTAGTCTGAAGTCTAGCCTTTAAAATAGCATATAATAATGCAAGCCACGCAACCACTACTATAATACATAAAGATGCACAGTTCAAGCCATTCATGAGAAAAAAAAACAAGATTAATTATTGAACAACCTAATAGTACATATCTCTATTTCTTATTTTTATTTTTATCTTTTTATTTTTTTTTTTTCTGATTTAATTCCTCGAATGATTGCTATTTACCGACATCAATGACATCGTAGCAATTTGGAGATAACGACAGCACAGTAGCGACTTAACGGGCTTATTGGAATCAGGATGCAAGCCTAGAAAGGAGGATCGAGCCTGCACCTATTCCGCACCTGACAGCTTCTCTGCGGTAGCGAACCTTCAGTAGATGTCCTTCTGCAGTTAGAATGCTCATGTAGAGGTGTCTGAGGTTTTGATTTAGAAATCTTCAGGGCAAACTCTCTGTGCGTTACGAAGAAGAGGAGCGGTTCTGCGAACTAGACTTTGGGCTTAGGAATTAGTGCACAAATTGCGTCTGTCTTCCACTTAGGTACATTGAGCTCTGCGCATCCTACGACGTCCTTGCTTTAGGTTCCTGTATGTATTGACTCCTCGGATTTCACGGTGATCACCGCCGGTCTGGAATCGATTCAAGGCAAATGCATAGTGAACTCCATTTCACTGAAAGAGGGAGAAGAAGCCTTCATTGAGCGAGTGAGTTTGGTAGTCAGTTGATCTTTTGGGTCCAAGCTGTGTCTACCAAACTCCTTAAAGGCTCGGCTGATCCGCAGATACGGTGCAGCTGTGGTTGTGATGGCGTTCGACGAAGATGGTCAAGCTGCGGAGACCCATAGGAAATACGAGATTTGTGAGCGTAGCTACAGGTGAGGTCGACTGTTTCAAAGAGTGCATGGAAGACATAAGGGCGCTTCAGAAGCGGTGCTGCTTGCAAATAAACTTGCCGTGTCCTTTGCAGCGCTCAGGCGGACCAAGTCTCTCAGATTATTCATTTTGTTGTTATCTTCTGATGTCGTGGACCGTCGCTTCTTGTCGTCTGTCGTCGTGCAGTGAAAATTTCTGCATCATTAGTAACTTATTCTTGTAGGGAGTGTGTAGCGCAGATGGATAAGGTGCTGGCTCTCGCGTGCACCCGACACCAGGTTCCTGGTTCGGAATTCCCACTCAGGCCGACCAAGCCTTCCTTCCCTTCGGGGTCGATGAACTGGTAACGGACTGTCTGGCAAGGATAAAGCGACGACTTCTTCATTGGCTGAGCACCGCCAGTCATTGTACGCATCCAGTGCGCATCCAAATCGGCTCCATGACATCCCGCAGAAGTAGAATGCGTGGCGCATCCCAAAAATGATTGAGTAACACCGTCCTTTACCTTTTATAGTGTCTTGTCTTTCACTCTCTGTAGTTTACAGTCGCTTATTGTCGCTTGACATCGCCGTTTGTCGCTAGCGTTCGTCCTTTCTGCTTATTGTATTGTCGCTCACGGTCGCACATTGTCGCCAACTATCGCTTGGTATCGCCATTTTTGTTTGCGTTCGCCTCTACTGCTGGCAGTCCATCGTTCTTAACATCTGCCAATGGAAGGGCGCAATCGGAGGAGGTGCCGGCTGTCACATGCTTCCGGCACCAGGTTCATGGTTCGGATTTCCCGCCCAGGCAAACCAAGCCTTCCATTCCTCCGCGATCTGTGAATTGATAACGGACTTGTCTGGAAAATATACATAGAGCACTGACTTGTTCATCGCCTGACCACCGCAAGTCCTCGTATAGCCAAATACGCATTCGAATCGCCTCCACGGCATCCAATAGAAGTAGAATGCATGGCGCATCCCAAAAGGGGCTGAGTAAGGCCACCCTTTATCGTTATTTTATCTATGCAGAACGCGTGGAGTGCTAGAACCTTCCTTTTCCTTGAGCTCAAGAAGACGTACTGGCACTACTGTCATACTGTTGTATCCCACCCCTGAGTACAAGCTGCTACGAATACTGAGCTACGAGTTCGTATTATACAGATGCCAACCAATTTCAGAATTCTAACGGAAGAAGTCGGCTTCGATCCTTGTGACATCATATTCGATCCGAATATCCTAACAATTGCCACTGGAATGGACGAGCACTCCAACTACGGTGTGTACTTCATCGATGCCACGAGGATGATTCGGGTTAGTTATTTCATTGATTCTTCTTTTTGTTAGATGATGCAGTTGTGATGTTCAGGAGAATCTTCCTGGATGTCACGTGTCTGGTGGAGTGTCGAATATCTCGTTTTCATTTCGTGGAATGGAGGTGAGAGGATTGTGATCTACATGGGATGGTTGGACCTACGATCCTGTAGGACATTTTCTAAACTGCTACAGTCTGCCATCAATTTTTCAGGCTTCTAATTTTTCTGGTCCACCTATATCAGTAGCATAATCTGCTTACAGCATTAAGAAATTCAGATGGAGCTAGTTTTGCTACTTGGAGTCAGATAATACCATTTCCATTCGAGCTGTTCCGTTCATTTATCTGTCCGTGCGTTCATTTGTGCATCCGTCCTTCCGCTACTCATTGATCTTGACCGGTGGGATGCTTTTTGCCGGATCTAGTCTCCGGTGGCTGGGGCACAAAGACGGTGGACTTATTTCGCGACAAACAAACAAAATAGAGATCTGTTCGTCAAAGAATAAATTAGAAAAATGTAAAGTCGATTGGAATCGGCTGATGATATCGATATATTGGCTGACTGCTTTTGGAGAGTTGACGATCACGATGGACGGGCTTTACAAAAAATTCTACCATATGCTTGAATAAATTCATTTGTTTGTCTTTCCATGCGGCTGTCCATGCCGATGTCCATGTGCATTCTCCCGGGACCGGATATGATCGATCGACGTCATCGATTTTTGACCACAGCCAACTGCTTGAAATGTGGACTGCGCTACAGTGCTCGATTCCCAACGAGCTTCTTAACATTAATCAATATCGATCGATAGTATCTATAGCTGTTTCATCGTTCGCTATCTGCAGTAGACATAACATCATCGCGATCAGAGGACGAGGAGGGGTCGAAAAAAATTTTCGCCCAAAATTCGCCTAGGTGGGTTATTTGTGGTGCTGATCATGAATCTGACATCCGTTTTTTGTTTTACGCTGCTGGAGTACGGTAGGTTACGGTAGGTGCGGGTGACTAAGGCTGCCAAGGTCATGATCACCGATTTCGCCCAAACTTCGCCTAGGGGGTTACTTGGTGTGCTGATCACGAATCTGACATCCGTTTTTCGTTTTACGCTGGAGTACGGTAGGTTACGGTAGGTGCGGGTGACTAAAGCCGCCAAGGCCATGGTCACCGATTGCGAGCAATCCCATCCTTCTAAGCCATTCCCGGAAATCGGCTGCGTCCATGTTTAGCTTGTCAAAGACGTCCTTTAGCTTGAAGTCGTGCAGTTCTTTCTGGCGGCGGCTGTGGAACAGTGCTTGGAGGGCCATGATGCTTAGATAGCTATCTCTCGATTAAGCCTTCGCCTATCGAAGAGTTTCCCGCAAAAATGGTTTCCCGCAGATTTGCGAATTTTCAGGCGATCCCTGCGGGACCGACTGCATGCTGTGCTCACGCGTAGCAGCACAGATAACCCCTACAGCCGAAGTTTGGGCGAAATCGGTGATCATGACCTTGGCAGCCTTAGACACCCGCACCTACCGTAACCTACCGTAATCGGCCGAAATTTCAAAAACGGGTGTCAGATTCGTGATCAGCACCCCAAATAACCCCACTAAGCGAAGTTTGGGCGAATTTTTTTTTTCTCGACCTCTCCTCGACCTCTGGAGTCCGTAAAGTACAATAGTGCCTAATGCAGTCGTTCTACTTACAGCTAGTGGTCCGCCCGTGGGTCCGTCCGGACAGAGTGGTCGATAAACAATATTGATTTTGATTACAGCTATCTGTCTAAAATGAACATTGATAGAACATCTGTGCTATAGTTTTCAAGAGGTAGCAAAATTTCACCAACCCGTATCGGTTGAGAGTATTGATTTTGTTGTGCAGCTAACTGCTCAAGAAACGGATCAACAATAAAGTTTAACCGTACGTGCCTACGTCTGTGCATGCATGTGTTCGCATATCCCAGAGCTTTGATCCATTGCATTAGTTTTTGCTGGGTTGCTGGACTACTTTCCATATTTGACCATCACCATTATTGACTTACGGTTAAGTAAATATGGTGACAGCCAGACTGGAAATAAATAAAAATCGATCGATCGATCGCAATTTTCAAATCGATTACTGTTGAATTCGTATTGTTACCAGAGCAGCTAACGTGTTTGACGATCGCTTTTTTAGTTCCATTTTTCAAATCCAAACAACCCAACGGGAAATTTCATCATTTCAAAGTTCTTTATTATTTAGCCTATGCGCGAGGCCATGCATTCCGTGTTCCTGTACTATGCGATCAAGGCCGGCATGGATATGGGTATTGTGAATGCAGGAGCGCTTCCAGTCTACGAAGACATTCCGAAAGTAAGTAGCTTCTTCCTGGCAAGATTCAGTTCAGCGAACTCACTGGAATATTGCAGGACCTGCTGACGCTCATCGAGGATCTGCTCTTCAACCGTGACCCGGACGCCACAGAGAAGATGTTGCTGATGGCGCAGAGTATGGCAAAGGGCGACAAGAAGGCGGAGAAAATCGAGGAATGGCGGGAGTACTCAGTGGAGGAGCGGTTGAAGTACGCGTTGGTGAAGGTTGGTTCGAAGGACTTTCAGGCTCTTGCGCGCGGTTGAAGCGCTGAGTTCTTCCAGGGTATCGACACTTATGTGGTGGAAGACACAGAGGAGGCACGACAACTGACAGACAAGTACCCGCGGCCACTGAATGTGATCGAGAGACCGCTGATGGACGGAATGTCCGTCGTTGGCGAGCTGTTCGGCTCGGGGAAGATGTTCTTGCCACAGGTAACGCCACCAGGTTTATTGGGTTGTAAGGAAAGTATTCCGCCACTTAGGCAATTTTTTCTTTCGTTCCATACAACATTCCAACAACTAACGAATGCACCACTATTATCTACAGCATTTGCCATCGGTCAGGTAACTTGTAGATCTCGCTTCTATAGAATTCCTGGAATTTTGAGGGGAAAAAATCCAGCGAGGCACTTTTCAAGTTGCTTACTGTCGTCAAATTGTTTCTCTAGCAAATGGTTCGACAACGAAGGAAACAGATGGTAGTCCGTTGGAGCAAGGCCAGGACAATACGGTCGGTGGGCCAGAACTTGCCATCTGAAACACGGAGTTTTTTCCGAGTCTCCCTTGCAACGCGTGAACGCGCATTGTCGTGAAGGAAGAAGGTATTGCCTTGTTCCCACGAGGAGCTGCTCCAACGCGATCCAACTGCCTGCAGTAGACAACGCTAGTGACAGTGGTGTTTGTAGGAAGCAGCTCTCAGTGAACGACTCCTTTGCAATTCCACCAGACACAGAGCATTACCTTTTTGGATGAAGTTCCGGCCTTGGCGTGGGAATCCCTGCTTTGCCGCGACTGGGCCACTGAGGTTTCACGTGTATTAACGCAGACTACTCACTTTCCGTCGCCAGTGATCAGGTTCTCGAGTCAAGAACAATTCTGCCGTGAAGTCAAGAAGTCCATGCACATATCATGGCGCACCTGTAGCTGGTGGCCGCTAAGTTCACGCGGTATCCATGAACGATACGTTTTCCCGAGGCCCGCAGGTGTTCTGCTATGGTGGTGTGACCGCTCTCGAGTTACTCTGCCAGTTCACGGGTGCAACGCCGGAGATCCTCCAGAACCAGCTCCAGAAAGCGCTCCTCACTCACTGCAACTGGCCTTCCAGACCGTGGTTGGTCCTCCAAGCAAAAGTCTCCGTTCTTGAACTTCAGGAGGCATACTTTCGCTGTGCCGTAGGAGACAGTGGAAGGACTCATCGTTTCACATATGTTATCCACCGTGTCTCTTGCAGTGCTTTGCTCTTTAAGCTCGTAAAGCAGAAGCAGTCGAACTTGCTTGCAGTCGAGAGCGATTTTCTCTGCTACAGTCGTAGTGGAATATGACGACGGTAGTGGTAAATGTAGGTCATAGGTCACTCTATATCTGCGTTGTAGGGAGAATGTTCCAGAACTCTTCCTAAAAATTTTGCCGAGCACCAAAGTGAGCGGCGATCAACGTTTCTTGCAACCGAATATGCCATTCTCACGTCAGTTCTCCATGCGAGCTGGGCATTTTTGAGATCAAACTGAACACCTTTAAAATCAAAGCGAACGTCTCTCAATCTCTGTCAGAAACCCTTTCACTTGCAAGTAGATCAAGAGAAATTTTCGTTGCAACATCCAGAACGACTTCTTTTGCAGTTTCATAATTCGGCTTCCTCAACAAAAAAAAAATGAATTCAGTGTGTAAATTTTCACATTTTCAGCCACAAAATCGTTTTTGAGCACATTTTGAAGTACAGAAAATCCTAAATTTCTTTGTGTGTTGTAAGGATAGTTCGCGCCATGCACTCAAACAGTGAAGCCTTCCGTCGATCAAGTCCTTTCCTTTCAAGTCAAGTCGCTATCTCGTAGAAGTAAATTGAATGGCGTATCCTACAAAGAAATCGGCACTGATTTCTATCCCTTCACTATTTTCTCAACTAAGTATGTGTTGACTGTCATATTTTTCTTGACTCCATGCGACTGTTTAAGGTGATCAAATCCGCCAGAGTGATGAAGAAAGCCGTGGCCCACCTCATTCCATACATGGATCGAGAACGAGAAGAGAATATCAAGAAGATGGGCATAACCGACGAGCAGGTGCGACTTTTGTGGGCGTCCTTGGCTTTTTTTTATTGCTGTCTTGCTTACACTACAGTTGTAGCTGAAGATTTGATACAGATGAGTGGTCGGAGGTCTATCCAGTTTTCTGTTCAGAGTCCCTACCAAGGAACTATGGTGCTGGCTACTGTAAAGGGTGACGTTCACGACATTGGAAAGAACATCGTGGCTGTTGTACTTGGATGTAACAACTACAAGGTGGAAGTTTTTTTTTCGCTGGAAAATGGGTCAGCCTAACTACAAAGTGTGAAAGACGGGTCGTAGTTAGTCTACACAATTGCAGTGCTTCAGTATTAGTTTGCACTTTATTTTCTTGAACCGCTGTTTTGGAGAGAAATCTGTTCTATGGTGCTGCATACTATATATGCATTAATAGTGCATAGTTATGAGAAGATTAGTGATAGAAGACGGATATACATGACCTTTTTATTTATTTATTTATTGCACAAAATTCGAGTATTTTTCAGTCCTTTTGTGAATATTAGGCTGTCGCAAGATTAATCGCCGAAACGGACCGCTTGCTTCAAACTGCTATAAGTCAGCTTAAACACAACTTTGTTAATCAGCGTAGAAACCGCCAGAGTCTATACATCTTTGCCAACGAAAAGGTCATAAATCTAATTCTTTACAATAAAAGCTGAGATCACAGGAATTAACGAAATCAAGGAGGGCACATTCAACATCGGCCAAATTAGTGAATTGTTTCTGACGGCCCCCCTCTTTTCACCACTGCCAGCCACGATTTCTGAAACTTTTCATTCATTTGGTCTAAATCACAGCAGTAGGACTGATGTGACTGCTTGACCAGGTTGCAAAAGCTGTAATGGATTACACCTTTACAACACCACTAGAAAGTAAGCATTACTTTTTAGGGTGAAGGTCGGGTTTGGGAAAGGATGTTGGAGGAGCATCCCTATCTACCCAGACAAATACCCGCTTCCTGTTGTCGTAAACGACACATTTTTCATCTACACTTATAATACGGCTTGCAAAAAGCTCATTTTAAAGCGAACTGGCAGGTTGGAGCAAGTGTCGAAGCATACCAGACGCTGCTCATCGGTCAGCTCATCGGGTACCCACTTCGACATCTTATTCACCTTGCCGATTCTCTCCTAATGTCTCGCTACCGTACTATAATGTACGCCAAGGTCATCTGCTAACGCACGTGTATTCATCTCCAGATTTGCTTCGACGGCTCTCCTCAAAACTTCATCGTCAAGCGACGACTTGCGCCCACGACCCGGGGTCAAAACGAGGTCGAAATCGCCAGAAGCGAATTTTTCGAAGCAGAGCCTCACTGTTTGTTCGCAAGGATAGTCCGCCGCAAAAGCGCTGCAAGGGCTACTGGATGTCTCTGCCGCAGAATGTCCCAATTTAAATTCGTATAGTATTATGACTCATAGTCGCGGCGATCCATGATTTTACGGAGCCCTGGAAAAGGTTGGCTAGAAAAATAAAGCAACATCCACATATGTCTTTTGATAGATCAGGAGAAAAAACCTACCGAACAGTATGTGTGGCTCTCCCTGAGATGGAATGATTTAGGGCAAAAAATTATTTTTTTATAAACATTTCGAAACGGAGACTAATTTTGCGACAGTCTGTAATGCTTGCAACCTTTCAAGTATTACAGTTCTGGAGGTTAAGGTCTGCATATGTTTTAATAAGCTGCTTAATAAACGGCTCTGGATCTTCGTGGTAGCTCAGTTTTTTATATGTTTTTTTTCTTCAGGTAATCGATTTGGGCGTAATGACACCATGCGAGTTGATCATTAAAACTGCTATAGAGGAGAAGGCTGGTAGGTTTTCTCTACTTAGACATCTAGATTCCTACCTCCATTGCGAGCTCACCTCCTTTAAATTCATTTGTCCATCCATCTCGTTCTCGCCATATTCAAGAGGTGACGTTGGCTAGAGTCAGCATTCACTTCCTACTGAAATGTCAACTCGTTCAACCATGAGACGTATCTCTTCACCTTGTTGGAGGTCTCCCACGGGGACGCTTATTGCTCTTCAGGATGCACTACAGTGCTGTCCTCGTCCATCGGTCGTCTTTCTTGCTCACGATCTGATCAACCCATCGGCCTCTAACCTTCTCCAGACATTCACCTCGGTCACGAGGATAAGATATTCTTGCCATGTCGGAGCTATGAAGTCCGGCTTGGTGTTGAGCCCGTCAGTTGAACTTAAGAAATCATCGCTCCAACGCTCATCCTGACGTTTTCCGCTCTTTTCTTTCGTGTGGTGCATGTCTTTTTTGCGCAGTAGGGCGGGAAAAAGAACAACTGAGTTGCATAGGAGCACTCGGTCACGCCCAGATCCACCTCTGTTAGATGGCCTGTAGCATCTCTTAGGAGTTTAATGGCTCTTCGTATCATACACATCTCATCTTTAGTCTTGTTCTACATGTTCAGTGAACGTCAACATAAAGATAGACAACATCTCTTCTTATTAGGAACACTAGCATCTACCTTCTCCTTCTGATTACTTCCCCATGATCTCTATATTTTCAGCCTTATAAGCAAGCAAAACAGTTGATGTTTCAGATTTCATAGGATGCTCTGGTTTGATAACCCCGTCATTGGACGAGATGGTGCACGTGGCTAAGGAAATGCAAAGGAATGGGCTCACGATACCGCTTTTAATAGGTGATCGTGACATGGCATTCTATAATAAAAACCAAAACAATACCATCTGCTGTGAATGTGTATTTATTTATTTGATCATTTATATTATTTATTTTTTCTGAAATTGTCCACTAAAGTTAGGGACGAAACAATATGTATATATGGATCCGGCGTAACAGTAACAAAAATCACTAAGTAGAAAAGTAAAAGAAAATCCGAGCAAATCAATTTAGTAAATGGAAAACGAGAGAAGTGATGAGAAGCATCCTTCAGTCAAAAGCAGACGGTAGTCCCGAGCTTGTATCAACTGCCGTCCCGTTTATTATCGAGTTGTTCGAGCGTGCGCCAGCAGCGTCTCCATTCGTCCCTGTCGCGTGCCAAAGTGCTCCAATGGATCCTCCTCGGTCGAGGGACGCAAAGAGGTCATACTATACATTCAAGGCTTTCACGAAGAAGTCTGACCAGAATTCCGACTAGGTGGGCGTCCTGGTGTTCTTTTGGCATCCCGCGGAATCCAGTCGGTGACGGCTCTTGTCCAGCAGGTGTCTGCGAAGCGCATTATATGGCCGGCCCACTTAATTTTCGACGACTTGGCCCATGCGACAGCGTCTCTGATCTTCGACGAAGCTCCGAATCCGGAGGACTTCTCTCGCTTGCGTGAATCGTGTCGCTCCGAGCATCGTCCTCTTCGTTCCACGCTGCGTGACGCTGATCGCGTGTTTATTCTGATGTCGTATGGCCTACTGAGGCGTATGTTAGGGCAGGAAGAACAGTGGAGGCGAATAGGTGGGCACGGATTCGGACGTTCATCTTCCTCACGTCTTCTTCGACGCTTTCGAAAGCTCCCCAAGTCACTTGTTTTCTCCTGCCCGGCTGACATCAGCTGAAATATAATACATGTTGAGGTGAATCTGGGACATAGGGGTTTTCTTGAGGACAAACAGTGGCTCACCAACATGGTAAATCACTAGGCATAATGGCTTCGGTCACCAGCATAATAGGTCTGTTGCTACTACCTGCATGACGGTTGTGAGGGAAGGAACAATGCGGAATGAAATTACTTTGTTAGATTGAACACTATCAAAAACAAACTCTGGCGATATCGCAGTCGTGTTACGAAGGAGAAGAAGCCAAAAGCAAAAATAGATGGGAAGCTATAAGGAGCGCGAAGGAATAAGGAATTCAAACTATTCTTTAAGGAAAAGTGTGAGAAAACATTCAGGAACGCTTTGAAAATATTAGAAAATATTAAAGGGTAAAGGACAATGCTCGGCGTTGGTCATTCCCTTTACGGAATGCGTCATGCATTGTACTTCTACGTGGAGGCAGTTAGAATGAGTATTTTGCCTGTACACTGACTTGCGGTGGCCAGCCGATTGGCAAGTCAGTGTTTCTTCGTTCCCAAGCAGGATTGATACCGACTTACCGATGCCTGAGGATGGAAGGGTTGGCTGGCTTGGGTAGAAAATACAAATCAAAAATTTGGAATCGGGTGCACTCGGCAGCCGGCGCCTCCTTTGACTGCGCTACCATGCGGCCTTTGAAAATATTAGAAAATACGTCTAGATCAGGTCAACAATGTAGGAAGCCGGTTGGCAAATCTATCTTTTTCGAACCTTTATGAAAGCATCAGTACTTGGATCTTCTAGCAGACATTGGAAACAACATTTCTAACGAACGAGGCTGGATTTTGAAAAAATCGATTCATGGCACACCTGAATCCTGCGGCTCCTACCCGCTCCGCCACATTTATCCTATGACCCATTTGCTTAGATTTCTCCGCTATTTGACACGGATCTATGACATACGCGTGCACCAACGAATCAGAGGAATATCTTAAATTTATCTTATACTATTAGCAAATTAATTCAATTTTCATTGCAGATATTCCTTGGTTTTAGGTATTAAATAGCTTTATTACTAAACCGTGTGCGTGCTTATTCCAACATTCTCCACCGCAGGTGGCGCAACAACATCTAAAACCCACACAGCGGTGAAGATAGCACCGCGTTACAAGAACCCGGTGATCCATTGCTTGGATGCCAGCAAGTCTGTCGTCGTGGTGAGTATCGTTTTCATAGTGGGGATTCGAGTCATCTTACCGTCTCCTACTTCCAGTGTTCTTCGCTCACAGACGAGACAACCAGAGAGGCCTTCCTTGCCGATATCAACGAAGAGTACGAAGAAGTACGTCCTTTGTTTTTGCTGCAGGGTAGTTCAACCTGGTTGGGAGCAACCTTAGCTCTTCTACTTGGGTAACGTAGTTACCTGCTGATCAGGTTATACAGCTTGGTTATACCTAATTTGAGCTGCAGTTTTCTCTCTTTGTCGATAAATAACGTGGATTGTGAGCTCACAAATCAACTGAATATGCCGTCATGTCAGGGCTGACTAGGCGTTCCACTGAGAATCGGTAGAGGTCTTGTATATAAAGGATTAAACCTCCAAAGTCTTCCGGCTTCATCCTCCAGTCAGTAGTTCAGGCCAAATACCTATTCGAACACCCTCTGCAGTTCCATATAGAAATGGAATCCAGCCCTCATCCTAGGAGATCAATAGCTTACATTTGCATCAATATTATGGATGTTTTAGGTCCGACAAGAGCATTACGAATCCCTGAAGGATCGACGGTTCACAGCTCTGGATGTGGCTAGAGCGAAGAAGATGGTGGTTGACTTCGCGAAGTTCCGACCAGGTACTCTTACCAATTCAAAAAGCGTAGTAGAAATCCTTACGTAGAAAATGCGCACTTTCAGTAAAACCTTCCTTCTTGGGTCGACGCGAGTTCATCGACTTCGACCTCAGCGACCTGCTGCCGTACATCGACTGGAAGCCGTTCTTCGACGTCTGGCAGCTGCGAGGCAGGTACCCGAATCGGGCCTATCCGAGGATTTTCAAGGACGAACAAGTCGGAGAGGAGGCGAAGCGGGTGTTCAATGTACGTTCGAGGTATTTCCGTCTGAATACCTGGCAGGGGAGTTGAGCTGTCTGTTTGCCGTGCAGTGACGGGGTGGGACTGAAACGACTTTATCCATATTTGCCATTTTGGTGTCAAATTCTACTGTTTTCAAACTAAATTATACTATTATCAAACCTGGTTGGACACCCTTCTAGGCAAGCATGACGCTTTTTATATTTATTTATTTATTTATTTATTTATTTATTTATTTATCTGCACTCGAGGGTGCACCACAACACCAAAGAACCAGTCAAACCAACAAAACAAAACATCCGCAAGAAGGTAACAGAAGAAGGAGCGTTTAATTTCATACACTATAATACATTAGATTGTATCAAACTGTACATCATCCAATCGGGACGAGCGTCCTCCGAATAAAACCAGACACTTTTTGGGAAGGGGAAGATGAATAAAATTTTTCGCCTAGGGAAATTTAAATATTTTTCTGTTTTCTAAAAAGTGTTATGTATTATGTTCGCTTTTAGTATCACTAGTCATCGGTACACGAAAAACAGTTGTAGAAAAGACACATCTTCATTTCCGTTTTTCAAGGAAGCTGCATCTACATTAAATTAAAGGTGAGAACTGAATTTTTGAATTAAAATAGAAAATTAAATAAACAAATATAAAAAATAAAGATAAAATTTAGATAAACGTAAAAATATATAAGTAAATGTTAAATTATTATTGTTTTTATTTTTAAGGAAAATTAGTGATTTAATGCTAGTTTCAAAGTGTAGTAAAGCAGCAATTTTTCAGAGTAAGTACAGGATGTCTCAAAAAATGTATACACTGTTTGAAAGGTGATAACTTTGCTCACAGTAAAGGTACCGAAGAAGTTAAAGACTCATATGAAAGCTTAAGAAAATAGAAATTTTCTGAGATATATGCGGTATGGAATGCGCCATACACTCGTTAGAAATTTTGCACTATACACTCGATTAATTGTGTTTCGCTTAAATACTTGCCATAATTTCTTCACAAAGTGGTCGTATTGATTGATTTGTGCTTCGTTTAACATGTAAAACTTGGAAACAGATTACTGCTAGTGAATAATGCGGTTTAACCTAAAAAATGCTTTGGTACTTCTTTTAATGTCTAGGACCTGACAATCTCGCAAAAGACACGTTACATGCGAGCTTATTGATTGCACAATTTAAATGTGAGCAGGAGCACCATTTTCCATGATGCATTCTGTGGAGTGATCAAGCAACATTCAAGGTGAATGGAGAGGTTAATCGAGATACTGATCGACGCAAAAAGTTAAAAAAGCACGGTGCAGGTTAATCTGGCCAAGTAGTAACAGGATTGTAACAAGCATTCAGCACATGCATAATCAATCGAGTCTGATGTGCAAGGCTTTAGGCGGGAGCATGGCGCAATCTTGACTATTTGCACGCCACAGTAATTTCGTTGCCCTGCGTATTCATATGAGTCTCAAACATCTTGAAATGTTTCAGGAGCAGCAATGTTAGAACCTTTCGAATACTACCTGAATTTTTTAGAATACATAGCCTGCATTTTCCGCAAGCTATAGTGTGCTTTTAAGTTTTGCACCTTAAAAGAAGCACATTTTGTGAAGAAATTAAAACAAGCAATCAGGCGAAAAACAATCAATCAAGTGTAAAATGCAAAACTTCAGACGAGCGCATGGCGCGTTCCATACCGCTCATACGTCAGAAAATTCCCATTTTCTTATGCTTTCATATGAGCAAAGTTATCACCTTTCAAACAATGTATACATTTTTTGAGACACCCCGTAGAAGGATTTACACTGTACTCGAATAGCTTGTCACAATTTTCGTTTTGTGATTGACTGCATTTGATTACTTCAAACAACGAAGAACGAATTTTCTACAACTGTTTTTTTGTTCTACCGTCGACAATTCTGCAATCAAGTTTATGCAAAGGAAGTTGTTGCTACTAGTGAAAAGAAAATCGCGACGTGTGCATGGCACTGTCTCGTCTTTTAGCATTAAAATATTGGTGGCTTCCCTCTCTTTAAAGTGTGCGTTAAACGCTAATTTCTCCTTCAAGTTTTGCAACATTTTGAACAGTGTATGCACTTTTCGGGGCATGTAAATAAAAAAACTTCAGAGCAGCTTAAACTAAATTTTCCCTTGTCCAAAGATTGCTTTAACCTTCTTTTAATTTGGAAGTTGTCCTGATTGGTTACAGAATTGTCAGCTTGCCTTTAAAGGTGTCCAATTCGACGTGAAAGTAATTCAATAGCTGATATTCGAATCTTCAGCATTAAGTGTCGACGTTTTCGAAGCATAAGGTAACTAACTGATATCCTATCGCTTTAGGATGCTCAAAAGTGGATGGGAAACATCATCAAGGAGAAGAGGCTACGAGCGAATGCAGTCATCGCTTTCTTCGAGGCGGGGTCGGACGGCGACGACATTCATGTGAGTTTTGGAGTCATTTCTAATACAACAGGCGTCTGCTAAAAGGTTGAACGAGACTCTTAAAGGCACTTTACTAGTTTAGATTCAATTAGGTTCCTCTTGACAGGACCTTCGAGTAATTTAATAGATTTGCCTTTTAGAAACCTTTGTTCAAACGGCTTCGTTTGTTGCCTTCAAGACGTCTTCGCCAAGACTATCATACAGAGTCTGAGACTAGAAGATGTCGCTTTGTGATAAATGTCGCCCAACACCTGGTCCACTTTCTTGTTCTAGAGGGTAGTAGGAAAGATACAGCTTTAATCAGCCAGTTCGACACAGCTTTCAGTCTCTCTGAATGCGATGAATCGGAGCCTCTTGTCATTTCCTGTATTTTTTGAGAGAAAAATGCCCTCGTGGAAAATTGTGGTCTGCAAGACAACGGAAAGAAAGCAATGTGCCAGCGATGCTGGGAGGTTATAGCGACACTGTCACACTCATTGGTGGAAGGTCGTGGCCCTGAAGACGACGAAACAGTCGAAACTTCAGGCATAGAATCAACTTTTCCACCTCCCAGCCTCGCTGGCACAGAATCAGAAACATTACCTGGATGCCTACCCCACTCTTCGCTGCCATTGTATCTGCTTTCCTCAGGTGCATCATTGATGACTACCTTGTGAAGGGCATGTTGTCCTTGAGACAAGGTAATCAGCAGTGCTTAGTCATGTTCGATATGAAGCGATGAATGTTATCCCAAGCATTTACCTTAAAGAGAGGCGCACGGTAGCATAGTGGGACGAGGTGCCGGCTGTCGCGTGCACCAGATTCCAGCTTCCTGTTTGTTCGGATTTTCCGCCCAGCCCACCCGCGTCTTTCACACTTCCGGTGTTGGATCCGCAGGGAGGCGGTGGAAGACGTAGTAAATAGAATACATTATTATAAGACAACGAATACAGCACTTCAATACAACTGTGGTTTATATACAGGCCGTTCTAGAAAAAGGGTAGAGCCTAGCTCAGTGTGGTCAAGATTCTCGGTCTCTGGGGTGGCTCCATCCCCAACATTTGTGGTCTATCAATTGGTGCCAGATCTGTCAGTGGAGAACAAAACACTGGCTTGCCCATCGGTTGGCTGCCGCAAGTCATTGTATGGCCAAATACGTATTTAAATCGCCTCTACGACACCATGCATCTGAAAAGGTTTTGATTAACGCCGTCCTTTATTATTATTATCCTTTACCTTCAAGTGCAGGCCATCTATTGCTGTACCACCAAGGAGTTCTAGAAGGGCTGCATTCACTTCAGAGAGCGTGGACTCCCTAGTTCATTTTTGAAGCCGAAGCAAAAGCTTTCTGGGCAGCCAAGTCGTTGGAAACGACACCGTCTCTCAACATTTCGAGGAACTATCTGCCTCAATGTTAACTCAACAGACGTGCCAGCGGGATCAAAATGCTGAGTCGTCGAGATCGGAAGGAGAACTGAACGTCGTAAATGAGATGAAAACAATTCCGGACTAACGTGATCCTCCACAAAATTGGGCAATACAGAGTGTGGCCCAACCCATATACATAATCATCAACGAGAAAGGCTGTGAACGGCTAGAAATTTATCTCGAGAAACTTACAAACTATGTACAGCTGGCCGATTTTGCCCGAAAGGGTAGTAGAGAGGATATAGCGTTTTGTGGGGCTAGATTCATCATTGTCGGGATAAAGGTAAAGAGGTATAACGAGGTATCTCTGCCTGGGTATCTCAGCCTCTTTTATCCGGCATACCAGCGGTTTTGATCGTTGATGAATCCGGGCACTGGGGTATGCGGGGTAAAAGGGAGAAGTATACCCGCAACGTGGCATTCATATTCTGCTTCACCCACCTATTCGCGGATATGCTTATGTGGAGGGTACTCCCCAACCCTCGTGGGTGTCTCAGAATACCAACGAGGATTTCTTTACCTTTATCCCGACAATGATGAATCTAGCCCCACAAAACGCTATATCCTCTCTACTACCCTTTCGGGCAAAATCGGCCAGCTGTACATAGTTTGTAAGTTTCTCGAGATAAATTTCTAGCCGTTCACAGCCTTTCTCGTTGATGATTATGTATATGGGTTGGGCCACACTCTGTATTGCCCAATTTTGTGGAGGATCACATTAGTCCGGAATTGTTTCTTAGAGATACAGTAAAAACCACTTGCACTGGAATTGGAGGTAAAATGCAGCTAGCCAACCAAGGAACAAGGATAAATGAATCCCATGGCTATTCCTATTTTAACAAATTCATCTACGTCACAGATACGGCTGCAAGCCATAGCACGAATGGTTAAGGAGCAGCACCCCTTTCAGCAAAAGTCAGGAAATTCCAAAATGTTCGAATTCATAGAAAATAGAGAGTTGGTAGAGATGTGCCTCAACTGCAAGTCTCTCATCGACAAACACCGATCCATCTCATCTTCCTTATACATCGCATGCTCTCAGGTTTGATTGTTGATGAATCTGACCCCAGGTTTAATCGTCGATGTACCCAGCCCCTGTACTTTATCGATCGTACCGATATTAGCTCCCAACTTCTCTTTCTTGAAATCTTGGCATTGTAAGTTGATAGTGTTAGTAATATGACATTTTTTAGGTGGACTCTTAAATAAGCAAGGCCTGACGTGGCCTGACGCTAAACAGTCCATCTAAAAGCCTCGTGTGGCATAATATATTACTAACATTAAGTACGGATAGTGTTAATTGATCTTCTGCCACCTTTCAACACTGCTTTTTTTCCGAATTGCGTGGCGATCTCCCACAGAGTTCAGTGTTTTTGTGTGTTTAGTCGGTGGATCTGAATGCTAAGATTCCAATTCTTCTTTCCAGCTGTTTGACAATGGAGTGAAGGTGGCCACGCTGTACGGACTTCGACAACAGTCTGGGCGCGAACACGACCAACCACACATCTGCATGAGCGACTTCATCAAGCCGCTAGAAAATGGTTATTTTTTCGAGCTTTATAGAGAAGAATGCAACGCTAACAGTTACCAGAATTAGCCTTACAAGCCTGAAAATGTTTACTAAAAACCAGGGCGGTGTTTGTCGATGAGAGACTTGCAGTTGAGGCACATCTCTACCAACTCTCTATTTTCTATGAATTCGAACATTTTGGAATTTCCTGACTTTTGCTGAAAGGGGTGCTGCTCCTTAACCATTCGTGCTATGGCTTGCAGCCGTATCTGTGACGTAGATGAATTTGTTAAAATAGGAATAGCCATGGGATTCATTTATCCTTGTTCCTTGGTTGGCTAGCTGCATTTTACCTCCAATTCCAGTGCAAGTGGTTTTTACTGTATCTCTAAGAAGTTTGCTTCAGGTCAGCCCAACGACTATCTCGGACTGTTCGCCTGTAGTGCTGGTATTGGCGCCGAGGAGTACTGTAAGGAGCTGGAGAAAGAGCATGACGACTACGCCAGTATTATGGTCAAGGTAATATTTGCATTCTGCGGTGGTGAAATGACATAGATCATTCCTGTCAGAAACACCAGAACCTGGAACGAGTAATATGAAACCCACCCTTGAAAATCATGAAAGTCATAACAATATCTGCAAATCTCCTTCTATAGAGGAGGTTCTTTAGACCAAGTCTTCTCAATAGCGTTCCGTACGAAGCCGTGCCCATGGGGTTTTGAGGGATCGTACCCGATTAAAGGCAATACTTGCGACTGCCATTTAAAGTCGTGACAATTGGTTTATTTTTTCTTTATAATTTTCAATAGATTTTTTAGAGCTTCTTGTTAAGATTCGTACCGTCTAATTTTCAATCTGAACAGTGTACCCCACAGTGGATTAGTTTGAAGGGCAAGCTACTGGATCTTCTTTCGAAACTAGACAATTTCGAGGTTGTCAAGTGGCCCATATATGTATGGCTAGGGGCACTAATGTATTAGGTTGTAACGAATTAAATGGCACTGGTTCGCACCATTTTTTTGGCGCGTCTTTACGCGTTTGATCAAGAACAAACCGTAACATGTGGCACATCATTTAGAAGCGCAAACTTTCCTCTACCGGTGAGTACCAAATTTTCTATGTAAAAGTGGGAAAACTTTAGAGTTTTATTGACTTTTTTGCAGATGGACAAAAGGGTAATCCGAGGCATTTACTTGTATGAATTCAAGCTGGGCACTACAGCTAAGGAGGCGGACGAGAAGATCAACGCCGCATTCGGTCAAGGATGTTCCACAATTCGGACGGCGTATCGTTGGTATCAGAAGTTCCGGAATGGAGATGAGAGCTTGGAAGGACATGAAGGTCGTGGGAGGCATAGTGATGTTGATGAGGACAAGCTGAGAGATGTGGTAGAGCACGATACACACAAAGTTACCAGGGAGATAGCGAAGGTTCTTGGCGTCAGTCACCACACAGCTGCCCGGCATCTGAAGAAAACTGGAAAGACCAAAAAGCTGGAAAGATGGGTGCCTCACGAGCTGTCTGAGGAGCAAAGAAACCGACGATATGAGATCTCGTCCGCACTGCTTCTACGGAACGAAACGGACCTATTCCTTGATGGCATCGTAACCTGTGACGAGAAATGGATAATGTACGACAACAGGCGACGATCGGCACAGTGGGTGGACAGCGATGAGAGCCCCAAGGTTTTGCGAAGCCGGAATTGCACCAAAAGAAAGTAATGGCGACAGTATGGTGGTGTTCGCTGGGAATTATTCACCACAGCTTCCTCCCTCCCGGTGAAGCCATCGCGGCAGAGAAGTACTGCATTGAAATTGAAGAAATGATGAAAAAGTTGAAGGATATCCGGCCGGCCTTGGTAAACCGAAGGCGAGTTCTCCTTCTGCACGACAATGCTCCCCCCCCCCCCCACATGTAGCACGAATGACGTTGCAGAAATTGAATGAGCTGAGCATTGAAACTCTACCACATCCTCCGTTTTCTCCCGACCTCTCCCCAACAGACTACCATTTCTTCAAGCATCTTGGCGACTTCTTGGTAGGGAAAATATTCAAATACCAACAGGATGCCGAAAGTGCCTTCGAAGATTTCGTCAATTCCAGAACTTCTGATTTTTATGCTACTGGGATAAAAAAGCTTGTGTCACGTTCGCAAAGATGTGTAGAATCAGAAGGTTTTTATTTCGATTAATAAACTTGCCTACAAGCAGAGATATTAACTGTTTAAATTTACAGTGGTTCAGTGCCGTTTATTTCGTTACAACCTAATACTTTCGGGACTCCAGAGGTCGAGGAGAGGTCGAGAAAAAAAATTCACTCAAACTTCGCCTAGAGGTTATTTGGGGCGCTGATCACGAATCTGACATCCGTATTTCGTTTTACGTTGGAGTACGGTAAGTTACGGAATTTACGGCTGACTAGGGTAATGGTCACCGATTTCGCCCAAACTCGGCAGCCTTAGTTACCCGTAGCTACCGTAACCTACCGTGATCGGCTGTAATCTCAAAAACGGATTTCAGATTCGTGATCAGCACCTCGAATAACCACCTGCGCGATGTTTGGGCGAAAATTTTTTCGACCTCTCCTCGACCTCTGGAGTCCCGAAAGTACAATAGTGCCGGCTAGGGTTCTCCAAGGTTGAGTGTTTGAGGCTGTTCATCTAGACAACGTCAGGGATTTCTAGGCCGTGCTCCACCACGAGAAAAGTAATTTCTCATTGTCTGCTATGAAATCAGAGCAATTCAGACATTCCAATGTATGAAGTACGAAAATTTAGAGCAGATACACTCAATCCGTAAAAATTCTTTTAGTAGATCATATAAGATTGTATTGGGTATAACCACAAGAGACGCATCTCACAATGAATGCTCTATAATCTGGTTGAACAGTCTAACTGGGAGTGACCGATAGAATAGGCGACTTATCTTTTGTACGTGGAAGATCCTATATCGTCTTCGGGAAACTGGGAGCGATCCTAGTGGTTTTGACGGTCTGCAACGCACATTACCCAAGCTATGTCTGGAGTATTGCACCCTGGCTGCCGTCAGTATCTACTAACGCTTGTTGTAGGCGCTGGCTGACCGGCTGGCAGAGGCATTCGCCGAGTACCTTCATCGTCAGGTCCGGATCGATTTGTGGGGCTATTCTGTGAATGAGGTGCGCTTCCGACTTGATAAAAATCTTTGCCGTACTTTTGTTTTGTGGTTGTGGTTTAAGAAGCGGATGAGGGAACACTTGCCCAGTCCGATTCCATGCTTTCTGAAGGTCACTACTGAAGCTATTTTCAGTCTTTAACTGAAGCTGATCTTCTTGCGGTGAAATACGACGGAATCCGACCTGCACCAGGTTACCCTACCCAACCGGACCATACGGAAAAGCGAACACTGTGGGATTTGCTTAAGGTAAGCAAGGAAATAATGCTGGTGTTTAGAAGTTATATCAAAGGGAGACCAATGGGAAGGGTTAGTTGATGGCTTTCGGCCTCATGGTAGGTGGCGGTACATCGTTCGGAAAGCATATGGGCTACGACTAGCGGAGTCTCAGTTTTCTACACCCGGTTTTGTTGCCTTTACCATTACAACCGCCGTTCAAAAAAGGAAAGAAGCTGAGCCACAGAAAATAGCCTAAGTACGTATCACATTCTAGGCCGACGAGTGCGGTCTCCAATTAACAGAGCACCTCGCAATGTTGCCGGCCGCCTCTGTCAGCGGTTTGTACTTTGCTAGTCCAGCAAGTTCCTACTTTGCTGTCGGGAAAATCGACAAAGATCAAGTGAGTCCTCTTCTCTTCCACCTCTGCTTTACCTTCATCCTAGCCTGAAATGAGCATTCAAAACGCTCTCATGATACGTTGGAGAAGTAGAATGCATGGCCCATCCCAGTGCAATACTCAATTGAAGTAACGTTAAGTGCATTTAGGTGGCTGATTACGCCGGCCGCAAGAACATGCCGATAGCCGAGGTCGAACGATGGTTGTCTCCTATTTTAGGCTATGACGTAGAAGATTAAGAGCTTTTTCGGATCTGTCCTAGTGAGTGGAGGCACTTCACTCTGTCTGTTGCAAAACCGCAACATAATTGAAAGTGAATCATGCTACAATGACGACTCACTGAACTGTCCAACGAAAGAACCTTTCCTTATATGGCCGCGGCCGGCCACACCGTTCGCATCTGTTCTAGTGGTGTTCACTCCCAACTAGGATAGATCCGCTTTTTCTTCTAAAAGCATTGCCGATCAAATCAGTATTGATTGTAGTGCATTTTCGTGCGAAAGTTGAGTATTTATTGATCTAATTTAATATTTATATGGTTGTTAAACGTGTGTGGTACTAATAGCTGTGTTCCTTACTCACTTTGGAGATGTGATGGTGACCCATTCTTGACTCACTTATCGAAGGCTGTTTGTTCTGCCCAATCACCTCGCTGGTTTCCTATTGTGATACTTGTGGTCGAGTTACCTATACTAATGTTACTACGTTATTGTTATGCTGTTACTTTGCAAAGAGCAGCCTTTTGCTTGAAAGTTCTGTCATTTTTAATTGAAACATGTGTCACGAGTGCATTCTATGCCGATAAATGTAGTATAGTGATATGTTTTCCTTTGTAATAGACGTCTACCTCCCAAAGATATCGCTTCCAGAGAAGTGTGTGGCCCAGTTAACGCGCCGCTTGTACGTTGGACATTTTCTAATTCTTAACTGGAAAGGAGAAACTCTAGAATTAAAAACACATTGTTGCTTGTTGATATTGGTTAGCCACACGAGATTGAGAAATCCGTTTATTGGCCGACGTTTCGGCAAAATCGCCTTCTTCATAGGCCTAAATGAGACAGAACATTCACAAAGTTGAACGACCAAATCCCTCGACAAAGCCTTACAGTAAAGTTGACGAAGTACTACCCAGCAAACCAAAGAGATCAAGGGCAAGGAACCGAGCTTAGGTAGATCCACAGAAGTGGGTGGTTGTGAGACCACAAGCTAAGCAGTCGGTATTTTAGGTCGTGCCTGTGTTTTGGAGGTAGGTTTAGTATATAGGGCAGTGACTGCCCTCGCACTGACCTAGGTCAGACCGTGGCCCAGGCCTAGGTCAGTCCACAGAGTCCCAAAAACGGGGAAAGTTCGCTGGTGATAGCGAGACATTCCTCTTTCCGGTTAATTTTTGGGTTTTTAGAATGGATCCAAAAGGCCTCCAGTGTCTTTCGCGCAGTGATGTCGGATTCCACGCCCAGAATTTTGACCGGAAGTTCAAAATCTTCCCCTGCATGCCTTGCAACCCGATGGGTGCCCAGTGGGTGGCGACTTTTTATACAGCTGTTTAAGATACGGTTAATATCTTCCTTTGTCAAGTGTTAATGTTACGGTCTACCGCTAAAAACACTTTGTGGAAACCAAACAGAAGTTTCGAGAATTGAGTTAGACATTGTCATTGATTCCACCTAAACCTCATAAGCTGTCTGAAGGATTTCATTAGTGGAAGAGCCTTCCAGGTAAGAGCTAACCAAGTGTTTTCTGGGGTAAAGGAAGTCTTGAGTGGTGTCCCACAAGAAGGGGTGCTTTCCCCAGTCCTATTTGCTATTTACACGGCTGACTTAGTTCAGAAGGTTCAAGTGGTCGGTATCAAGTGCTTGCAGTATGCAGATGACTTTAAGATCTATGGGAAGATTAGTCAAGCTGAAGACCTTCAAATAGCTATAGATGTAGTGGTGCAGTGGGCCGATGAGTGGGCCCTACCCCTCGCTCCGGAAAAGGCTTTACTTATGAGAATAGGAGGGTCTGGATGCTCAACAAGGTATACAGTGCGTGATGCCATCATACCCCACGTGGAAAGCGTTGTGGGTTTGAGTTCCTTTTATAACAGCCAACTAGACTTTTGGGAACATAACAAAATCATCTGCGGAAAGGCTAATGCACGTACCTATCAGCTTTTTAAGGGATTGAACACAAAAAATAAGGAGATTTTTTACTAGAGCATACAAAACATACGTAAGACCACTCGTGCAATGTGGTACTACTGTATTTGCCCCACACAAAGTGAAGGATATTGAGGCTATAGAATAAGTGCAGAACAATTTTTCGCGTAAAATGATCATCCGCTATGGAGGATTTTTGCACTCCAGAATACCAAATCGAAAATCAAAAATAGTTCTTTGGGACCACACTCACTCCAGTCAAGAAGAAAGTTAAGAGATTTCTGCATGGTGTTTAAAATCATTGTAATCTGTGATGTCGACAAATCAGCATTTGATAGCCTAGTTACATCGCGGACGCGAGGAGGCAAAGTAAAAATACTTTATTCAAAACCCAAGAGCAGTGTTCACGGTGTGCTCTGCCTACGTTAATCTGAGGACCGAGCTAGATCCATTGCCAACGAAGTTTCGGTCTTTCAGGCGTATGGCGTCTAAAGCTTTTCTATCATATTAGGGGGAGGGGGGCAAAAGTAACTCTCTATGGCGTGTCCATATATCCTGTGGCTGGAGTCTGGTTTCGTGTTTATCGTATTTGTATGTTTGTATGCTACTTAATGAAGGCCACCTGAGGAGTTACCAATTCCGCCCTTTCCAGAAGCATGCCGAAACCTCAGTCTGACGAGTCGACCTGTGTTGCGCAAATCTCGCCCAATTCCCAACCTCGAGCAGCCTGGGCTCAATAGTCACGCAAGATGAGAAAGTCGTCTTCTTCCTTAAACCTGCCAAGCAGCCAGTCTGGGTGAGGCCTGATGACCCGTTACCGACCTTCGTTCGGCGAGATGTTCATAGCGAGAAACACCTTCAGAGCTTCTGGGTCTGCGCCCATGGACCGGTATACTGGAAGCTGTTTACCAAGAGCACGACGATGGACTCCAAGGTAAACGAAATAGAAGAGATGGACCTGCGACTCGAGCTTATTCAGTCGCAGCGCTTCAAGAAGGTCCTCTTCGACAACGCCGCACCCCATCGGAAACAAGTAACCACGGATAAGCTTACTCAGCTGGGCTACGTTCACATGCCTCACCCACCGTATTCGCCGGACATCTCTCCATGCGAGTACCACTACTTCTTGAGCCTACAGGACTTCCTGGTCGGAAGAGACACAAGAACCCAAGCAGTCTTTGAGAGCCATATCGAGCAGTTGATCAACACCAGGCCCAAGCAGTTCTGGAAGGATGGGATCAGGAAGTTGGCTGAGCGATGGCAGCAAGGTCATTGCCCTTAATGGCAAATACATTCCTCATCGTTGAGTTGTAATTGAGTTATAAAGAGATAAAGATTTTTTTCAATGTCTTGTCTCATTACTTTTGCCCCCCCCCCCCCCAATATTAGTGGCATTCTGAATTGTACTTGATAACAAAAGGAATTTGGAATGTATGCGTTACTGTTGCTGATGCTATTTCACGCCTGTCTTATACAGCGTAATAAATTGAATTAAATTGAATTGTCTAACAAAGCCAAATTTATTTATTTAATTATTCTACGTCAAACAAATGGGCGCCAGTAGCGCACTCGGAAGGGGTGCCGGCTGTCGTGTGCACTCGATACCAGATTCTTGGTTCGGAGTTCCCGCCCAGGCCTTCCATCCCTCCGGGTCGGTGAATTGGTAACAGAATTGTCTGTGAAGGATAAAGCGCTGAATTGTTCCTCGGCTGGCCACCGCCAGTCATTCTATGGTCAAATCTTCTTCTTCTTCTTCTTTCTCTTCAGCGTTTGTCCCCCCCCCCCCCCCTTGTAGCGGGGTCCGCTATTCTGGTGTGATGACCACCTTTTCCGATCCAGCGCTAGATCAGGGCCGGCGCTGCTTCGGGCGTCTTCTAGGCCGCTTATTCTATGGCCAAATACGCATTCAAATCGCCTACTCGACATTCCATAGAAGTGGAATGTGTGGCGCATTTCAAGAAGGTTGTTTAACGTCATCCTTTTCTTCTATCCTTATCCCTACATTAACCAAATAACGTGCCAAACGTATTAGGTTGGAAAAAAAGTCTTTTCACACTTCGAAATTTTTTTTACCCTTCCCCTTGTAAACGCACTAGCCAATGTTGATTGCTGATTTCGTAATCCTTGTCTACCGTTCGCACACGGACACAGGTTAAGACTCTTCTTGTAATTCGTTATCCATCCAATCTTCCGCACTGAATGCCAGATCTACCTCATGGCCATTTTCAGCACGGCATTCTTCATGAATTCATTAAAGAATCCACAGCACGTCAGGCAGCAGACCAAATTAACCATATATATGGCTTGGGATCTACTACTCATCGCGCCTGTTATGAGTGGTTCGGAAAGTCTTTAAAGGGAGATTATTCACTGAGGGCAAAGCATGGTCAGGAAGGCCAACTGGATTGGACGACAGTGAACTACACCATCTTCTTCGTACCGATAGTTGGCGGACGACACGTCAGCTGGCAGAGAAGCTCGAAATGTCTCATAGGATAGTAGGAATCCATCTGAAGAATCTTGGCTTTCATGGAAATTTGGAGCTTGGATTCCACATGCCTTGTCAGACACTCAGAAAGGTCGACGGCTCTCCATCGCTGCTTCTCTTCTGTCCAGATAAGGAAGAAAATTGTTTCTTCCGCGGATTGTGACAAGCGAAGAGTCCTGGGTTCTGTGTGCCAACTTCGACGAAAAGGCAATGGGTACAAAAGGGAGAGAGCCCTAAGTCTGATCTCAAGCCCAATGTTCACGAAAGGAAGATTCTCTTGAGTGTTTGGTGGGATATCAGAGAAGTGATTTATCGGCAAACTCTCAGAAGTGGAGAGACACTTACTGCTGTCACATACTGCGGCCAACTCCACAAAGTCGTCGTAACTCTCTAAGAAAACAGGCCGGAGAAGTCGAAGGTGATGATCCTGCATGACGATGCAAAACTACATGTTGCAAGACTCACAAGAGAAATAATAAGGGAGCTAGGCTGGGAGGTAATGCCACATCCACCGTATAGCCCTGACCTCGCCCCTACCCACTACCATTTCTTCCGTGCTCTCAAGCAAGAAGTTGGAAAGAAATATTTTGAAGCAGATGAAGACCTCAAAAATTGGATTCAGCAATGGTTCGACTCCAGAACTGCGGTCTTTTAAGCGAGAGGAACTGGAAAATTACCCAGTCTTTGGAGAAGTGTAGCGGAACAAGATAGAGTTTATCTCAATTGATTTGACTTTGTAGTTGTGAAGTAATAAATCTTTGAATAAAATGAAAAGACTTTTTTCCAACCTAATAGTTAGCTAAAAGAAGTACAGAAACACTTACCTAAACTACTAGAATAATTGGATTAATTAGTCAGTTGTTAAGTATTAGCAGATTCTTTCCCCTTCCTTTCTACCCTCATTTTTCTATTTTTCTTCTTCCTTTTTCAGAAGAGAAGGATAAACGTAGCCTTATTTGGAAGCAAATATCACTGAAAAAGGCAGTGCATCCCTTCAGGGCCCGTTTATACTTCGACGCCGAGCGACGCGACGCCACGTAATGAGGCCACATTGATCGAGCGATGCGAATTTGGCTACTATACATGCCGTTGCCTCGCTCGGCGTCGGAAGTATGAATGGTCCTTTAGGCCTATGGTATACTCCCGCTGAAAAGTCCGCGGACGGGCGCGAATCGTGGCGGGATCCCCCATCTAACCAGTTGCCGCGCCCACCACGCCCGCCGTCCGTGGATCGCTGCCGACGGACGATGAGTGGGCTACAGGGGTGTGCGTAAATGAAATCCGAAATTTCGTAAACCGTAAACCGTAAGAGGCGCCTGAATTATGTATAACGCATCCAGTTTCCTTGCTTTTTTCTATTATGTTAAAGCTAAGAACTGTGTTTTATTGAGACGTTTTCAGCTCGAGCTGGACACTTCTAATTAAGATGGAAGCCATTAAAATCAACTAGCTCCTTTCAAATCAAGCTGAACAAGTCTTTGGAGAACCAAAATAAACTGCTTGTTCAAAAACGCTATTTTAAAAGGCGCCTATATAGAGTGCTCAAATAAAAAGTTTACACTGCTTGGACGATCAAAAACGTTTATCATTCTACTAGCTATTGGCTTGCATATACATAAAACTATGACTTTGTAGAAACAACCGCAAGAACTTCGAGTAACCCAACAAAAACCATTCCAACCAAAACAAAAAAAAATTGATCGCTGGCCAACTCGACGAAAACACTATTTGCACAAATAATCCAACAAGCATCCCCTACTGAGTGAGCGCATGGCACATTTCTATTGGTATGACACACCTAAAGTTCTAAGTCTTCTCACATTTTGAATTGTACCCAACAGCAGACGGGAGGGAATTGTGTGACGATTGAAAGAGTATGATCACATCTTTGGACACTCATCATAGTCGGATTTTTGACTTAAAATTATAAAAGAAGATATTTTTCGCGGCATTCTTTAGAAGTAGAGTAGAGAAACAAGGTGCAGCTTGAATTGAAAGTGTTTTAACTGATTTGTACAAAGTGCATTGCACGCTTTGTCCTTTATCATTTTCGAACGCAACCACAACTTCTGGAATGAAAGTTCGACGATACCAGGCAATTGCTTTCGGTCGCAGGTTTGCTTGCACTTGTTATATTTCGGAAACTCCAAAACATTGCATTACTATGTAATTAATGACTGTTTACATTCGCCAATCCTACTCTCCGTTACCTTTGCAACAAACGCTACCATATCTTTTGCCCAGTCTTCACCATTCTGAACGGATCGCATAGGGCGAACAACAGTCCCATCAAACCATTGAAAACGAAACAAAAAGTGTTAAACTTTTTCACTTTTATCATGAAAATGTCAGACGTTTTGTTTAAGGCGTAAATGAACTCCGCGCAATGACGTGCAGTGATAATCAGATTGAAACGTGAGTGTTTTACTTTTTCCAACAGTTTAGCTGTTATTCCACAGCCTCCAATCAAGTCCAATATTCCTTGATGGCTTTGCATGAGTTCTACTCGTGTGCGTTGGACAGAGTTGTCTATGTGGTGAACAAGTGGTGAAGAAGTCACAACTTGACTAGGCGGTGGTTGCAGCATAGAATATGGTTCAGCACGTGGTCATCTTCATTCCAGGACAAAGAGAATTTTCATGTTTTTCTGTGGAGTGGAACGAGATGCACTCAGGTCATTCGAATGTGGGATGTTCTGCTAGAGTTTGACCAGAAAAAAGGCTAGCCCAGTTTCATTGCCAGGAATGAACTCGAGCGGCATATCCACAAAGCTGCGTTATTCTGTCACAGCGACACAGCAGAACATAAAAAAGTAACTAGAAAATAGCAATGAGCTATGAGGGAAGTCTTTAAAAATGGGTACATCGTCATAATCTGAATTATATCACCTTATGTGGACTCTTGTCATCCGTGGACCGACGATCACATTTACGAAAATTTACAATTTACGACCCAAAATGTTGTAAATCGCAAATCGTAATTACGCACACCCCTGGTGGGCTAGTGAATTAGGTTGGTGAAAAAGTCTTGCACCAAAATTTTTGAAAATTTTTCAAGATTTAACAGGAACCTCCAAGGACTGTTTGGTGCCCCGTAGTTGTAGCACAATCATTCTCGAGTATTTCGCATACGTGGCGATTTGCTTCTGACTCCGTGACTCGGACAAGGCTTCGCGAATGACTATCGCTCAGTCTCTCCCTGATCGTTTTCCTAATAAGGACTTTCTTGAGAATTTCGTCACGGGAGATGAATCCTGCCTCAAGGCGGACGTCCACCAGAGGAAGGTCACTGTGCTGTTGATGGGATTCTCGAGGAACGCTCTATCGTGAGCTTCCTGACGACGGTACCGCAGTGGCAGCGAACATCTACGCTACACAGCTGCAGAGGCTGAGCGAGGACATGTCGTGGAGACGGCGAAGGCGGAGGGATGTTTACCTTCTTATCGACACAGCTCCCCCCTCACCTTGCAAGGTCGATTCGCCAGAAGTTGCAGGAGCTTAGCTGTGAGGTGCTGCCCATCCACCGTATTCGCGGTTTTGCGCCATCGGACTACCACCTCCTTCGAGCTCTCAAGCAACACCTAAGGGATAGGTGCTTCAACGACCGAACCAAACTGGAATCCGAGGTGAAGCACTTCTTCGAGTCACAGCTGACTTCATTCTGGAAGAAAGGATTTCATGATCTCCCCGTCAGATGGGAGAAGGTTGTAGATGTAAATGGTAACTACTTTGTAGGTTAAAGTCGCTCACAAAAGAAACAATAAAATTTTGAAAAAAAAAATACGCTGTGCTGTGGTGCAAGACTTTTTCACCAACCTAATATTTCCCGCTTGCGGGAAGGCGGCCGTCCGCGGTGCACTGCACGGTGCGGAATTAATTAAGTTTTTCTAAAGAAAATTTCTATCAGAAATTCATCTTTGCGGAGTGTCTTAAGAAGAGGTAAATGTGCTGCTTAGATAGACACAAAATTCCTATCATTTGGCCGTAATCGAAATTCTAAGGTATATACCGCCCGACGTGCTGGAGATCAGAGTTTTGCTGGCGGTCGTTATTTGGGCGCATAGTTCGTCTCTAACAAAGAGAACCGAAAGACCGTAGTGTAGGGAGCCTAGCCCTTTTACCGTCTACACGCCTGGCATGAATTCAGCGGCATTACAGCAATGGAGAACTTGATGAGCATGAGTGCGGAGTCACACTTTGCCGCTTCATCCTCTGGCGTATGTAGCTACTTGCTGTTGCTCCATAAAAGCAGCCTACGCTCCAATTGAGAGCAAAGGACGTGGCGTCAAGTTAGCAGCCACTCGAACTCATCCACAAGCAGCCCTATTATATCCATATGCCATCGTAAGGAGTTGTACGGAGCAAAGGCTTCTAGGAGGTTTCTTACACACATGGCAAGCAACGTATTCAGAGACTGAAGGAAGAAGAGACAGATTTATTCAGAATGAAAGAAAGCACGACATCAAACCTAGTCGAAAATATATGCTTCGTTACAAGTGACTTTGGCAAGAGGAGTGATTTCTAAAGCTGCTTAGAACTTGCTCTCTGGACGGTTCAGCATCCAGATCTTCAGCGATGGAATTGCCGTGACCTTCTTGTAGTGCTCCTCGATCTGAAATGTAGAGGATTTAGTAGCTGGTAAGAGCTCCACGCTTCGTAGTCTCACAAACCATGAGGATCTCGTTCTTCTCGAGTCTGAGAAGTTTGGAAAATTCTATTACAAATTTAAGGGGAACTGAAATTGCTTACAATGGCACTTAACCGTCCATCAGTGCTCCACTCTGCGAACATCCTCTAAAACCGCTTCAAGTCACCTACCTCTGGGAAGTCTTTGATATAGTCCGGCTCTAGAGTGAGCATAGTGAAGACGTGTTCAGCGAGAATGAGATCGGCATAGGTGAGCTCATTTCCAGCCAGGTAACCTGAACAAAGGTTTGGAATAACCCACTAAGCACGAGCGGAGTAAAAGCCCTTTCACCAGAGGCCGAGTTCATCCACGATTAAACCCGTGGGTATGCGGGGTATGCGGGGTAGAGATAAGATAAGAGTGAGGTAGAAATAAGGCAAGAGTCAGAGGCGCAGGCTTCATCGTGGGTATCTCTACCCCTATACCCGCGGGTTAGTCGTTGATGAATTCGGCCCCAGGACGCAGAATCGAACCCAAAATGGACAAAGGCTCGTCCCTCTAGTACTCCGCACGCTTAAGCTGCCAAAAATCGCTCTTTCTGAAACCTGTTGAAACACCTTACCGGAACTGCTCTTCTTCAGGAATTCCGTCATGTAGCCGAGGTAGCGATCACGAGCGGGTATCAGTATATTCTCTCTGGCGGCGTTCTAAAAAAGCTAGAGGGCATGTGTTTTAACAATATTTCGATTTACGTACAGGTTCGACTCCGGGTCAGGCCAAGGAATCCTACTATATATAATCGGCTAATGTCACGTGTCCGTCACTGGGAGGAGCAACTAGAGCCAAAAGATGCCTACTTCAGTGCGTCGTATGCCAGCCGGGCTTTCTTTGAGCTTAACCATGGGCGATTGCTGGCGAACTATATCTTTGGCGGCTGATCATCCAAGTCCACGAGATATTCAAGGGGCAAAGTGACAGGGTATGAATAGGGATCGAGTGAAGAGCGTAAGATTTAGGAGGCGTGCCGTAGACGTTGTTCAGGTGCGTCTGGATTCAGAAGACGTGCTGAACACGTCGTCCAACTTGCGTAGGGATTTAAAAGACGTGCTGAAGACGTCGTCTAACGTGCATAGGTATTCAGAAGACCTTCGCTAGACGTCATGAGTAAAGATTCGGAAAACCTGCGCTGGACGTCGTGAGTCAAGATTCAGAAGACGTGCTGAAAACGTCGTCTAACGACGTTTGGAATTCAAAAGACGCGCTCAATACGTCGTTCTACGTACGTAGGGATTTAGATGACGCGCTGAAGACGTCAGACGTCATTCAACTTGCGTAGGGATTCCGAGTAAAGGCACCAATAGGAGAGGACCAACAAAGGGGACCATTAGAGGGGAGCATGAATAAAGGGGGGGGGACCAGCATTTTCCCTCAACATCGTTCAGTGTGTGTCGGATTTCTGAAGACGGCTTACAGAAGTCGTGTCACGTGTGTGAGAGTGCAGAAGGAGTGTCGTAGACGTCGTGGCATCGTAATGACACGTGAATCGATACTCAGTGTCACATGTGCGTGCTTGACTCTTACTCCGTTTCTTTGCCAGCATATAGAAAAGGAAGTATTTCGGGAGTGGGGGGGGGGGAGGGGTCGAGAGAGTGACCATGGGATTCGGAGGAGTGTTATTGCCGTCGGACAGTAAGCGGTGTCTACCAATACCGATTAATTTTAATTGTGATTTTGCTGATTAAGCACCGGGTTGGGACTCTCATTACCTGCTTCTCGACACGCAGAGAACGAGTTTTTCGGAGAATAAATCGCGTACATGTGATGGAGGGTGGATGGACTTCATATGCGCAGTGAAAATTCTGCCCTACCATATCCCACTGCACTAATCTACGTAATAAAACCGATTTTTTTTACTGTAAGGAGGCCTAAAGAAGAAAGGAGGAGGTTTTATTCTCGAGGTTTGGAGGCGAAGCCTCATCCAGACGTTTGGCGACCGCTAGGTCGCTGAACGTCTGGTCGTTCCATATCTCACCGCAGTGAGTTGATGGCTACCTTATCCGACATTGGTTGAACATCAATTTACCTATTGGATCACTTCCACGACTTGCCAGAGAAGCCAAGTTCGCCATAAAAATAGAATGAATGTATGTCGTCACCCAGAGGGAATTGGTTGACGATGAATAACCCTTTCACGGGGTCTATACCATTTTCACGTCAAATTGGACACTTTTCTAAGCTAGTCTAGGACTTTGAAACCAGAGCGAATTCTTCCAAATTGAAACGAGCTTTTTTACATTAAACCAGAGACTCTCCAAAAAGGTTAGACTAATTTTTTGTTCAAGGAAAATTTGGTACAACTTTCTTTGATTTTTTTGAGTTTACATGCCCCAATAAGTGTAATCATTTTATAAAATTTTCATTTTTATAGAAAAATAGTAAATGGAAATTTGTCATAAAACACAACAAAGAAGCAAGCATACGCACATTAAATGATCAGATTGCGCCTTGAACACAAAAAGTTTGCCGCAGGTGTCAAACTTCATGCGAATAGAAATTCCGCTATCAAACGAATAAAAACCGCGACGTCTTGGAAGAGAGCATGGCGTAATCTCTTTTTGGCACTAAAAAATAGCCACCTTCGCGCTCTTCAAAACAAGCTTTAAATCATTATTTTCCTAGAAAAATAGAAATTTAATAAAGTTCCAAACGATTTGTTCACCTATTGGGTAGATGTACTGAAATTTCAAAGAAAGTTATGCTAAAATTTTTCTTGAACAAAAAATTATGCTAACCTTTTTGGATAGTCTCTAGTTTAATCTAGAAGCTCATTTCAATTTGAAGAAGTCCGCTTTGATTTCAAAGGTCATATATTAGATTAAATTAGAAGAATGCCCAATTCGATGTGAAAATGGTATAAAAGAACATTCTAGGATTTTGTTACCCCAAAGTCGAAGAATGTGAATGAAATAACGGTGGTTTAGTACCGTAATATTGACACGGATACACCAGTATTATGACACATATACACACATTGTTTTACCTCAAACTTGGGCAATTGAATCCACAATTATGGGTGAAGCCACGCCTCGAGCTATAAACCGAAATTGACAGCACTAACAGGTAAAGGACGTCCGAAACCTCGGCCATCACCTTGTTCTGATCAGAGCGCAGTTATTTCCGTGCTGCACGTCGACGTAAGCCTTGTCATGACACACTCACCACGTCTCCTTCCGCAAAACCCATAGCCGGGTAGTAGTATTCCTTGATCTGAGCGTAGAAGTCCTTGTACTGATCGGCGAGCGCATCAACAATCGCCTCCTCATGTGGCGTTTTTCCGGCGTACCCTTAACAATTCTCGCAGTGGCCCAGTAGTCTCAGGGTAAAACACCAGAAGCGTACCGTATTTTCGTGCCACATATCTTGCAATGGCGAGTGACTGCGGGATCATTTGTCCGTCGACTTCGAGCACCGGCATCTGTCCGAATGGCATCTCTGAAAACGGCGAAAGTACGCTTGGGCATATTATTGTGTTTCGAGTTGGCACTGGAAGAAAACTCGTTAAGTTTTTACCGAACTTTTAGATTTGTGTGGCTAGAAGGTTGGGCGCGTTGTGGCACAGTCGGAGGAGGTGCTACCTGTAGCGTGCACCCGAAACTAAGCTCTCGGCTTGGGTCAGCAGAGTTTTCCATTTCTCAGCAGTCGGTGTAAGATTCGTCCGGGAAGGACAAGACACTGACTTGTCCATCGACTTGCCACCTCAAGCCATTGTATGGTCAAATAAGCATTGAAATGCATGGCGTCACCAAGGCGAAGATCTCAAAGCTACTATGATTCTCCTCGGATTTTGCACAAGTTCTATTTCCGCTTCTGCAACCCTTAATGTTCAAAGTACTGACGAGTAGTGTACAAACAGAAGCCTCAGAGTTCTCTACCGTAGTACTTAAAGCTAGAACAAGATATGGTTACCTAGGATCCACCGATCCAGTTGCGAACAGCCAAAGCCAAATCCGGTCAGACTTTTTCTCGGACAGAACGATCAGAGTTTTTCGGTTACAGCTCAAAGATAATGGTTCAGATGTCCCTCGGTCGATTTAGGAAGTTCACTGACCATCGATTGAAGGAGTCCTTAATTTTATTCTTTTCCTTCCATCTAACTATTTATTTTATTTTCTTTGGTCGGGTTCTCTTCAGCCGTTAGTGTACATATCAGTAGTAAACGAGATTTTTCTGACTGGCGGATTATGGTGGTTTTGAGTACGGCTAGCATTAACTGTTCGAGTTCCACATTCATCAAGTTAGCGTAGGTGGATTACCCTATCCCTTGAAGCGCTTCTAATACATCCATCGCCATTTTATTCACTCCCTTAACACGCACTACCGCCTCACTCATTCAAATTCTCATCCGTGTCCAAATGTTCAACTACAGAGGCTGTCGCGCCCACTCGATTGACTAGGTCCGGCCTATATGCATTGTTCAACTCTACTGATTTATATGTCAAAAGATAGAGCTCGAGCTGCTGAGCCCAAATATATGTTTCTTTTCACAAGCGCTTGATATTAAAAAATGTTATTTGAAAAAGCCGCTTTGGAATGCTCTAAAGCGTTCTCCTCGGCAATTGCCGAAATCATATTCGCGGTACTGTATCCATGTGTACACTGCTTAGGGTCCCAAGAGGTACAAAGCGCTTAATAGAGGTGAAGCTCAACGGCCTGCCGGCCGCCAAACGTCTGGTTGGGGCTTCGCCCCAAACCCGGAGAATAGAACACCCCCAACGTCTTCTTCTCCTCTTTAGGCCTTCTCTCATTCATCAAAAAAAAAAAACTGGTTTTGCTATATATAATGGTACAGCGGAATAGGGCAAAACAGGTCCATCACCTCCACTGGACCTCCCTTAACTGGTCCCCTTTCACTGGACCCCTTCCCCCATTCACCGGTCCACCCTTCACAGGACCACTCCACCCCCACTTCACCGGTCCCCCATTACTGGTTCCACCTTCACTGGCAACACGTCGTCTGAATCCGGAATCCTCGCGTGACATCGGTAACACCTGTTCTGAACCCGGGCACCTGATGAACGATGTCTGTGACGTCTTCTCAGGCCGGACGTGCTTTGCGTGACATCGTTGACACGTCGTGTGAATCCAGAACCCTGGCGCGACATCAGTGACGTGGTCTGAATCCGAACACCCCTTGCGCGACATCGGTGACATGTCATCTGAACATAGACGCCTGTCGACAACTACAACAGTTGACAACTGCTGGTGACAACTACAACCCCCGCCCCCCCCCCCTTCCCTATACTTCCTCTCAACACACTCCTTCAGCACTTCTGTGCAAACAAACACACACTCACTCACCCACAGACAAACGACCGTTCTCGCTTATATATAGCAGGACTTGCGCTGACATTGTGCACCTCATACAGTTTGAAAACAAAATGGACACGATGTAGCAATAATAAAAGCTCTGTATAAAAAATGAAAAGAAACCCTCAAAAAATCAACTTAGTGCTCCCTATCTACATAAGAAACGAGAGAAACGATGAGAAACCACCTTCATTCAGGAGTATAGTTGTGCTCCATTGAGTTATTCGAATAGGCATTCGAATCATTTTCATTCGAATTTGAATATCCAATTTCGAATTTTCAAAAACATGTTTTTCGAAAGTATTCGGATTCGGTTATTCAAAAAGACGCGTTTTTGGAATGCATTCGAATTCGAGTACTCGAAATTTGTGAGCATTCAAAACCATTCGAGTATTCAAAAAACCCACAGAGCTATTAGCTATATTCAGGAGTAAAAAATGGATAGAGTGTTGATACTTCGCTGAAGCATTCTGGACTCAAACTTTAGGGTCTGCGTGTATATCATAATCGGCAATCAAGGGCGCGTTATGGTCTTTTCTTTTTGCGCTTCTTCTTCACTGTTGAAGTAACATCAGTAGCCCTTTTCTCTATTCTTGACTGTATTTAGTAGACTATAAAGGTTCTAATGTACAACACCCTTTCATCTTGGAACAGCTCAACTATTCGAAAATCAAAATACACTTATGATATACTGGATCCTGCGGTCGATTTTTTCCCCAAACCTTGGTTTAAGATTTCATTTAGGCTGCTGCTCGCGAATCTGACACCCGCTTTTTATCTGCTTTACGTCGAAATCAAAATTTGTTACCTATCCATCCTCAAAGAGTTCGGCATAAGTGACAGTTGTCCAAGCGCTAATTCTCAAATGTGCTGGAAATGGGAATAGAGGGTCTCGACTGTTCAGTTGTGATGATACGCAGTTGCGCACAATGAGATCCACGGTTCAATGAGGCCCGAGCATGCCTTGAACCTTCTTGGGTATGCGGGTAGTCCGACGACTTGCGAAGAGAAAGCAGTGGTGAAGCGCCATTTACGTAGAGCATGCGGACTCCTGTCTCGAATAAGCACTCACTGGGCTTCCACTCGGGCCACTGTTCCTTGGTGATTCGAATGTCTTCATACGGAATATCGGCCAGGGCGAACAACTGAAAAGAGGTCGATTGCAGTATTCTTGCCATCATTTTGAAATTTGAAAACTGAAATCGAGTTGTGCCATCATTTTTTAGAAGCCACGTTCTCAAGAAGTTCCGCTCAAGAATAATGCTTGAAAGGGGTTTGAGTAAACGCACTGATAAACTATATCTTCGTCCCAAAACTGGCCAGTTTTCAGCTTCTCCCAAATTCTTGAAATTTCGATGGAACCGTGCTTCTCGTTCAAAAATACTCCAGCACAGATAACTTTAGGAAAATTGGACTTCTGGCATTTTTTGAAACACTTCTTACAACGCATTTTGACCGCCTCATAATTACGAGCCCAACCGAGAATTTTTATTGAAACGAAAGACATCACACAACGGCTTTCCACAATCAACATAAGGGATGTTCCCCATGTAGAGTCCAAGAGATATCAGGGGATTTCTCTCCGTTTCAAGAAGAAATGACCCGAGCAGTGACCAACTCGCAGAGGTTATATAGTGGATCCCGATTACTACGTAAAGGACAAAGATTAAGAGTAGGCATGGAAGCCGGAATTACAATACCGCTCTTGTCTTTTGGTTTTTGGGCAGAATAAACGCAAAAACCCCCGTTTCCCCATAACTCCCTACAATGTGAACTATTCCAAAAATAAATGTTACCGTCCGAATTCAATGTAGGCGACCTATCCAACGATGTAGGTGTCATCCGGTGCACTATGAGAAGAGCAGATTCGGTGATTCCTAAAACCCGAATGATGGTGACCTCCATCTGTCGCTCGAGATAATTGCACCGACACGGTCTGGGTTTTATAGGTCTCAAATCGCTTTTTTTCTAAAACCATGACATCTACATCGTTGGATAGATCGCCTACATTAAATTCGGATGGCAACATTTATCTTTTGAATATGCCACTTTGAAGGGAGTTATGGGAAGACGGTGGTTTTTTGCGTTTATTCCGTCCAAAAACCAAAAGACAGGAGCGGTATAATGAGTTATTTGACAGCCGATAATCTAGGTGATATCCTAGCCTCCGTTACACTCCGTTCGAACCCGAAGAAGAGGTGGGCGAGAGTGATTTCCCCACACACATAAGTAAAGATTATCTGCTCATTCATTTCACAATTAAGGAGCTTGAAAGATCTGTGGGGATAAAAGCTTGAAAGATGCCCTGAATCGTATTGTGCTCATCTAACTGTCAACTTAAGTGCTTGCACTGGCGTCATTTCAGCGTTTATGGTCCAATCTTTCTAATGTTAAGAAGCCACCAGTTAGCTATTCTCACCTACAGGGTACGGCTGGTGTAAATCCGAACAAACTAAATTTTTCTTTTCAAATAAATTTATTAACATGAAATATTAGGTTGTCCCATAAGTCCCCGCCGTTTTTTTCAACGATTCACTGCAGATTTCGCCGGCGGTCTCTTGCATAGCGCTGTAAAGCTTTCGAAAGAGAATGATTTGCTCTATCAGAACATGCATTGCATTTCTTTTTTCATCATGAACTTCGTCAATTTTTAGGTCGTTGAAGTGAAAAGTGAAAAAGTGAAAAAGTAGCCATTTGCGCACTTGTTCTCTCCGCTTAGGTTTCTAATTTTTCGCGCAGTTTTTTATAGCATTTGGAAGACAATGCTCTGTACTACAAGAATATGTGTTAGTGCTATTTGCTCATTTGTCCTTTATTGATTTTTAGGTCATCAAATTGGGACGTCCGAAGGAGGATGGTTATTTTTGCCGACAGCTCCTGCTCTGTTGTTGGACTTTTTGGGTTGGTTTTATATGTTATTCGCAAGAGAATGTCTCGCTTTATAAGAATATGTGTCGCGTTTATTGATTTCTATTGAATATCAACAAAATGCCAAAAGGAGAAAAATCGTCACCAACAACTCCTTCTCCTTCTTCAGTTGTTGATATTCGACAGAAATCAGCGGGAGCCAATAAGTGCGACACAAATTCTTACTGAGCAAGACATCCTCTTCCAAATGACATATAACACCATGCAAAAAAGTTCAACCACAGAACCGGAGTTCTGGTAAAAATTCGGGCGGAAAAGTCGGAATTCCCAATTTGGTGACCTAAAAATCAATAAAGGACAAACGAGCAAATAGCACTAACACATATTCTTGTAGAACAGAGCATTGTCTTCCAAGTGCTATAAAAAACTGTGCAAAAAATTACAAGCCTGAGCGGAGAGAACAAATGCGCAAATGGCTACTTTTTCACTTTTTCACTTTCCACTTCAACGACCTAAAAATTGACAAAATTCATGATGAAAAAAGAAATGCAATACATGCTCTGATAGAGCAAATCATTCTCTTTCGAAAGCTATGCAGCGCTATGCAAGAGACCGCCGGCGAAATTTGCAGTGAATCGTTGAAAAAACGGCGGGACTTATGGGACAACCTAATATAAACGAAATAGAAGATTCTTTTGCACACGAATAGAGGGATACCTGAAGAGCAAAATTACTCAATATATCCTCCATCAGCCGCAGTGACCGCCTCCATCCTTGGTCTGAAGCGTTAGCACGCTCTCTTTAAGAGAGCGCTGTCCATATTTGTTAATGCTGCTTCAATAGCGGTGTGAAGAGATCTGACATTAGGGTGCCTCGTCTTGTTAGCAAACCTTTCGACTATGCTTCAGGCATAATAGTCCAGTGGATTCAACTTTGGACAATTTGGGGGTTAGAACTCCTTAGACCAGAGCATGCATAAGTTATCGAATAGTCAGTTCTGGGCTAAATGGCTTGTGTGAGCCGGTCCACCGTCCTGCTGGAAGACATATGGCCTCCCTAAGGCTACAGTCACCATCCACGGTTTCACTACAGTCTGCAGAACTCGCCGATAACCATCTTTGCTGGCAGTTGATCCTTTCTCAAGGCAATGTGGCGGCATGGCATCAACCTGGCTGATCACAACACCTAAGACGTGAACACTTGCTGGAGATTTGTTCTAGCAACAATCGGCACGTCCTCGTGATCTTAGGCGAGCCGGCGAACATTTCTGCGGTTGATTTTCGTGACGACTGTAGACATTTTTCTGAAAGAAAAGAATCTGGTTCGCCCCGCCGCATAATTTTTTTAAGGAACTCAGTAGCAGTTCCTCAAATGGCAAATCCGCTTGATTCAGGCAGCCTCAGACAGCAGCTGTCGCATGTTTGCTGTGTACGACTTGTACTGTAGATCCTCATCAGGAATCCGACGCATTGTTCGCTCGCTGGCATCCAACACTGACACCAATATCCTCAACGATTGCTTCGGGTCCTCCAGAATCAGCTCCTGAGCCTTTTCCACCACTGCCGCAGTTCTTGACACGCTTTCCCGCGACCGGGTTTTCCTCGCCGGGTTTGCGGAACCTTCCTCAGACTCCTCAGATGCATTATACCTGACGACAACATCGCAAGCGGTTGATCTCGGGTACCCGAAGAATCGAATTATCTCAGCTGGCGAACACCCAGTACAAATATTTTCGATAATCGCGGCTCTTCGATTGCCCTCCACACTTGTATGCAACATCGAGACCATTCTGAAGTTATGCCTGTTCACTAGAGGCTTCTGGCTTTCAAGGACACAAATTGCGACCTCGGGCGGAATTACGGTTTGGCGGTAAATTTGAATCCAAATTTGTCCGGATCTAAGCACCTCATCATGTATAGCTTCTTTGCGCTGTTACGCGGAGGTTACAGAACAAAGCTCCAAAACACCTCGAAAGAAAACTTCTATATAAAGAGAAACTTCGGTTAAGAAGGCACAACAAACATCGGCAATGCGCGCGGAGCGAATCTTCAAACCAGGGTTTATGTTACCTGCCGCGTAACTTCTCCTAGGCCTCGTCCTGGGAAATAGTAGAACTTGTACTGGACCATATTCTGAAAGAGACTTGTTTGTGATTGGAGATCAGCAGCGCTCTCACGACAACGCTAGGACGAGTTACATGACAACGGCGTCGGACATGGTCGTGTAATGTAACAAGCCTCCGGTGCAGAGCTGAGCGATTAAGGATGATTATTTTAGATTCGGATTTTTTGTTTTGGAAGGGGAGGACTTTTGAAGGACGATTAAGAGACTGTGAACTGATGGAAGCAGTAGAGCGAAACAGAAGCCCTGAAGTGTAGAGAAGCAGTATGGAAGAGACGAGTAGTGGTCTATGTACAGAAAAATCACGTAGAGAACAGAAGCTCGGAGCACTCAGGCGGGCCAACTATGCCCTCCGTAAACACGGGGAAATGGCAGATTACGTGGTCAGAGGAGCGCAAGCCCTTATCTGGTCTCCAATTTCACTGCACAGGGCAAATATTCATCGACATGCGCTGGTATTGTGGAGATGAGGTGGGAGGTGCAGACCGAACGCTCAAATTAACGTCGACTGTTTTTTATAGCTGCTCTCAAAATGTTGTCGGATTACAAATGTCGCCTGTCTTCCATTTGTCATTTCTCTGCTATTATTATTTCTTGGAACTTGTAAATTTATGTGTTTAACAAGCGCTTCAGATGGCATCTTCTCCAAAATTTCGTTCCGATTCGTTGACCCTTTTAAAGAATTTTTTAGTTTAGATTAGCGATGATCGAGCAAAAATACCGAGCGCGGATTTGCTCGCTGTACGACTTCAAGCAACGAAAGACTACTGCAGAATCCCATCGCATCTTGTCAAAAGTCTTTGTAACGAAGTTCCATTTTACGTCAGTGCCAGCTGAGCTCGACTCGAGGTAGTACAGATCTTTATTGGCTAACGTTTCGGCGGTATCGCCTTCTTCAGAGCCTAAAAGGAAGGATCAAGTCAAGATGTGGCTACCGCGTCAAACGTCGCCTCAACCTTAGAAATTCAAGACAACCTTTCGAACTCGTAGTCAATAGAGAGATCGAGCCCTTACCTTACAGGAAGCCAGACGGGCCAATTTACACTCTAGCCTTCCGACCCTATAGTAGACCTCCTTAAAGCTACAGAATTTCATCGCTGGCAAGTAGATATTGCATTACCACTCATAGTTAGTCCACAACCGAACGACCAGCGGAGAATTCGATCTTCTGTGTTTTTGAAGACGATGACAGGGTCGAGAGGTTGAGCCATTAATAAAAGCTCCACCTAAATCCTCATTAGGCGAGGAACGCACAAGAAGTGTACAGCAAGAATGCCAAGGTTTCATGATGAGAGAACTTGTAATTTATTGCTCAGGTTCGTCGCACTGCACATTATCTACGCGATAACGACGAAGGTCAGCAAAGATTGGTGTCACTCAAATAGACGGTTAATGCAAACATTTGGAACGACTTGAGCGAAATTACATTGCTACAGATAAGTTCCTTACATTGCTGGTGGTGGGTGTAGTTCTGATCATCACAACCAGGACAAAGGTGGATATCGGCTTCGATGCCCGTCCAGCACGAATGTTTGATCACAATACTACAAGGTTATAATACAGAGCAACACTTGACATGAGGAGGTCCACGGAAAAAGTGGAGGACAGATGTTTTCATGCAAAAATAGGACACATCGATTCATCTTCAGTTGTCGCCGCTGAAACCAGAAGTTCCCTTGGTGCGCGAAGGTTTGATTTCCAAGTTGGTCTCTGATTCCAAGGTGTAACGTCGCTGCAGCGGTCAAGGACTGTCGGATGGACGATGATAGGCAGCACAGCTCGTCGACGTGCACGTCGCCGAGTGCACCGCCGTCCAGTGTTCGGATAGCGATGACTAAGCGAAGCCGTGCATAATCGGCTCATGAATAATGCACAGCGGTCGCGATTTCTCACCGTTCGAACGTTGGATCGCCGTTCGGAGACAAATGCGCTTCCGAACTGCAGCTTTTTTTCGGAGCGGAGGGCAGAGAAGCTTAACAGGTGTGCAGGAGGGAGCGAATGGAAACGAGGACAGAATTGCTGGGTGAGCTGGAGAAACACAATCTGGGTTTCTACGACTAAGTTTCCAGCGATTAGATAAGTCAACTCACAATGAAAACCGGAAGTAAGGAAGCCTAGCGGCTGCAGTGGCAGCTGCCTGGCGCTTTGCCCCAGAAATTTGTACTAGGCGTTGGATATGGTTGGTTGATTGCTTGGTATCAGGTACATCTAATGGTCATCGTAAATGCGTGTTTCCTAACTCAAACGGTCAATACTGTGGAAAAAGACTGTATCGATCGATATCAATAGATCAATACAACCTTAACACTGTTTAACTGCTGAAGCTGTGCACCCAAATCAACAGTATAAGTAGTGTGTTCGACTTGACTTCGACTTTTCCAGGTTTCGAAGCATTAGCTGCAAGAAATATCCTTGGTTGGGCACGTACATATAACGCAATCGGAGAAGGTGCCAGCTGTTGCGTGCACCCAATCCCAGGACCACGGTTCGGATTTCGCGCCCAGGCCAGCCAAGCCTTCCATCCCTCCGAGGTATCAGTGAATTGATACCAGATTTGTCCGGGGAGGGATACGGCGCTGATTTGTTGGCCGCCGGAAGTCGTTACATGGCCAAATACGCATTCAAATGCCTCCACGACAACCCATGGAAGTAGAATGCGTGACGCATCCCAAAGGAGGCAGTGTAACGCCGTCCTTTATCCTTTTAACCCAATTTTAAGGCTCAGCTGAGCAACTAATGATGGTTACATTCATCCTTTTTATGCTGTTCCTTTAATTTTCATCTTTGCTTACAATCTACGTGCCAGAACATTGTCTATGCCTTGAATGAATATATAAATTGAACTAATAAATGTGTGTTGTTTCTGTTGTTTCTGTGTGTGATATTTGAAGCGAATCAACCCTTTAATAAATGTGCTTTTTCGCCAATTTCACCTGGGACTCATCTATTGCTTCTGACAGGCAGTGGCTGCAAAACAGGGGTGCGCGCTGACTTGCCGCCGGTAAATTTTTTACCGCATATTTTTAACGCGGAAATTCGCAGGTAAATCCCGATAAATTCGGCAAATCCGTTAACTTTTTAAAAATTTAATATTTCCTCAAAACCAACTAGTTTTAAGCGACTGTGATGTAAGAAAAGCGTGAATCTTTTCACCGAAGCATCATCACGTTTAGTGAAACCATATCATCTTCATTTTACCATGCATACGTCATCCTAAAGAAAACGACGCCCTGAAAGCAACGAGCATCCTACAACAAAGAAAGCAAGCGGAAGCCTAACAACGCACAAGTATAACGATCTATGTTGTGGGGCTTAATTGAAAATCTATACAAACATTTCTGGAACATCCGACATTCAATCGGCATCGCTATATTTCTTTTGGGTTAACATTCTAACTGCTTTTGAAATTATCACAACTATCATCATTGCATTCGATGAAAGAATGATTTACACGTCATACAACTAATTTTTTGAACTATTAAGCTGAACTTTGGAGCAAGGCCTGACACTTGAGAAAAAACAACGAAATGTGATATGATAGCGAACTTCATTCGTTTCTTGTACGGGAAAAGCTTAAGAGTCCACCAGGACATTAGGTGGACTAGCAGAGTACACTCTAATGCCTTACATCTTGGTCTAAATCACGGGAACAAGACATGAGCGCATCTTCTCCTTATTCCTCTGGCAATAGTCTATTCTGAGAGCTTCAATATCTCTAGCTCAAATTTTATCATGTCGTGTGGGGAATCTCAACGCGCTTTATTATCCCAGTGGAGCGCGTTCTTAACACTGAAGCGCACCATCTCCGCCTCGTAAGGTGGACATGGATGTTTTAACAAGGTTGAGGACCACGAACGCTAATAGCAAGTTATCGGAGAAGATAGAAGCAGTCACTTCTAAACTGAGATCGATAGTATGTTTCCTTCTCCATTCGATAGATAGGAACATGATTTTGTATGAAAAAAGTCGTTAAATTTTCCGGTAAATTTGGGAATTTACCGAAAAATTTTGTTAAGAGAATTTGTCGCGAAAATGCCAGTAAATCCGTTAAACCGGTAAGTCGTTAACCGTTAAACGCACACCCTTGCTGCAAAAGAGGTGTGATTTCTGCAATATGCGTGTTACCATCTCATGCACTACTCATTGCAGACAAGCAATCCAGTTTGGACTGGTAGGCAGGAAGGCGGCGAGATGTCGTCGGGATTCCGATGCCTAGGAAGTGACCTATCCGATGAAGGAAGTGTGGAGCAGGCGGCGATCAGGAGACAAATAAACAACGCTTGGCACAAGAGGAGAGTGTCCACAGGAATCCTATGCGACCATAGATGCTCCAGATTATTCAGAAGTCAGCCCTGCATGTACATGAATAAGTAGTGGTCTGAGCTGCCTTCCCATACGCGTGACAGTCCATGGACAAAGCGGTTCAAAAAACGAACGTTCAAGTACCGGTTCGTCAAATATTATAACTGGGGTTGTGCGGGATAGGAAGGAGAAATGTGCCCATAACGTAGCATTTGTCATATACCTTACCTTGCTGTTTGGTGGTATGCTAGTGCTAGGTGGAAGATAGTCGATGATCCTCGCGGGTATCTTACCATTACCCTACTCACGATGATCATCACCTTCACTCCAAGACTGGTGAATCAGGTTCACGGTGGTTATGCGAACGAACCTGGCGGTACATACCATTTTACATCGAATTGGACACTTTTCAAACTAAATTGGACACCCTTCTAAGCCAGCCTAAGACTTTTGGAATCATAGCGAACTCTTCAAAGTCGAAATGACATTCAGACAGGTTAAACTACAGACTCAATAACAAACAATTTCATAATATTATTTTTATATTAGAAAAGAAATTAGATTAGAAATTAGAATTAGAAAATATTAGAAAAAGATTGGAAATTATAGGGTGTCCAGAAAGCATCTGCAGAAATACGACAGTTTTTTCAAGACAACACAATTTTTATCAACGTTTTCTTAATCAACAAAAAAATTTCATCAACATCGACTACTCTCCGCCAACGTTCCACAAGACTTCCAATTCCTCTGGCCTAGAAACCCGGCGATTGGAGGCGAAAAAAGCTCGGAGGTCATTTCCGAGGTGGTCACGATCTTCATGACGCTTCTCTTCCAGATGATGCTGAAGTGATCGGAAAAGGTGGTAGTCATTTGGGGCCAGATCTGGGCAGTACGGTGAACTTCCCATCCGAGGTCCAGAACGTTCTGAGAAGTCGTCTTCGCGATGTGTGGGCGCGCGTTATCGTGCAGCAAGCGAACTTCGTCGAGCCTGGGCGGTTCCTTGCGCATCTGGTCGGCCAGTCTCTGCAGTTGGATAGCGTAGACCTCGGAAGTGACAGTCCTGCTGTCAGGCAGCAGCTCGAAATGGTAGATCCCATAAACTCCCCCCGGACGCTCAGCATGACTTTCCTCGCATGAATTTCGCCTTTTACGAAAGATTTCGGCACTTCATTGCGGTGGCACCACGCACGTTTATGAGCGTGGTTGACGTAGAGGACCCATTTTTCGTCTCCTGTGACGATGGTGTCCAGCCAGTTGGAGGTGCGACTTCGGGAGAGCAGCTGAGTGCATATGTCCAGACGTCTTCGCCGGTAGATGGATAAACAGTTCGGGCATCGTTCACTGAAATAGGCAAAGAAGACGGAGTTGGATATGTTATGCAGATAAAATAGGATAGTGTCCTTATATAGCACTTATGTTGAAATCTTCAAAGCATTCTAGAAAAATAGAGAGTATGCGAAGTTTTCTGCAGATACTTTCTGGGCACCCACAGAATTAGAAAATAGTCGCAACCTCTTTTTTGGGGACAAAAAATGGTCACGTTCGAAATTAGGAGAACCGCATTTGAAAATGTCTTGGATACGTACAGCAAAGAAACAAGCATAAAGCACATTAAAAGGCCAGACATGCACTCAAAAAGTTCGCCGCAACTTCCATTTGATTGATAATGTAAATGCACTTACATGAGCTATCAATGTGAAGAAATGAATTCTTTTTACATTTGCTTTCGTTGTATCAATAAAAGGTATCAAACACCATGTAAGCGAAAATTCTGCTATCAATCGAATAAAAATCGCGACGACTTGGAAGAGAGCATGGCACAATCTCTTTTTGGCGCTAAAAGAGGCCTCCTTCGTGCTCTGAAAACAAGCTTCAAATCATTATTTTCTTAAAAAATGAAAATTTTACAAAATTTTAAGCAATTTGTTCATTTATTGGGTACATTAATTAAAAGTTCAAAAAAGATTACACTAAAATTTTTCTTGAACAAAAAATTATTCTAACGTTTTTGGAGAGACGCTAGTTTCATATAGAAGAAGGCTGTTTCGGTTTGGAAGAGTTTGCTTTGATATCAAACTCGTAGGCTAGCTTGGAAGAGTGTCCAATTTGACTTGAGCAGTGTCATTTCGGACGTGAAAATGGAAAAGAATGCGGAAAAAGCGTCATGGCAAAGTGAAGACAACCACCATCCTGAATAAGCAAAGCAGAGACATGTCTGACAACGAGGTTAGATGGACACTCCTGAGAAGAGCAGAGGGTCCATCGCATACCATTGGCAACAGCGTTTGAAGGACCGAAAAGCAGTCAGGAGAAGCCACAGGGAAAAATCAAAAGATGTCACCGGGAGAGGTCTCGGCGAAGTCGACGGCAGAAGGCGCCCTAAATGGGATGAGTTGGCGACGAGTCGCCATGTGAACGGCAGACCCTGTGACTGCGAGGCGGTAAACACTCATGAGGGGAGGAAGACCCTCTTCAGTGGTCAATTCGCGCCCTGTAACGTTTCCTTCATGAAAGCTGTCGAATCGTGCAGAAAAACCTGAAGTGAAGCCTCTAGGCAACCCCTTGATTTCGTATTCCCCAAACCGTCATCGGCTTCCTGAGGAACATTCACAAATTCAAAACGTTGCAGAACTGCATGCTCCACAGAAGACCGAAGACTTCATGATGGCCAATTACTCCAGCTGACGTTTTCTTCTCCATTACACCGCTCTTTTCTTACCGTCGCTCAGAAATAATCAGTGCTGCGGTCTGCTCAACACTACATACCACGTGTTTGAAAACCTGAATAGGTGTCCACTGCCACCTTTAAAAAGACGGTCACAATCTAAAAACGCTTCATTTCTATTAGGTTGGCAACTAATTTCGTGGACTCTCAAAAATCCTCAACAAAAGTATTTTTTAACAAATGATAAATGACAATCTTTAATCAAAATAAGATCCCGTGAGACGTAGAAGTGCTTCTCATTTGTCAGGTGGCTGGTATGTCATACGGACGTCGAATTCTTGTGCTTTTAAGGCCAAGAATCCATGGATGTGCATTTTGAGCTCGTCCACGTTAATAAACCGTCTTCCAACCAAGAAGATCTGCACCGAACTAAAAAGATAGCAGTCACTCGGCGCACAGTTAGGGCTGTAAGGTGGATGAGTTGGGCGCTCCCAGCCGAGATCTTCGATTTTTTGAAGAATCCGGTTAGCGAGGTCCTCTCCGTTTGGTGGTGTCAAGAAGGAGTTAACTTCTGGGAGATCATCAAGAGCGGTTCCAGCATTGATGCTGGAATCTACTCTTCTCAACAAGGCCGCGCGCAGGCTGAACTTCGTTAGAATGGGTGCAGACAGCTTTTCAGGAGTGGAACTATCCTTTAGCAAGATAACGCCAGAGCAGGCGTCGCGGTCCGGACTCTTCAAAAAACCGAAGACCTTGGCTGGGAGCGTCCAACTCATCCACCTTACAGCCCCAGCTGTGCGCCGAGTGTCTACCATATTTTCGTTCGCTGCAGCACCCCTTGGCTGGAGGATGATTTACCTATGTGGACCAGGTCAAAATGCACCTTCAAGGACTCATGGCTTCAAAAGCAGAAGAATTCTACAGCTGTAGGATGGACCAGCTGGCTGTTAACTGGGAAGCAGTCACGCGTTCCAAAGCACCCCATTTTGATTTGAAATTTGTTATTTTTTATTTATCAATAAACACTTTTGTTGAAGGTGCTTGAGAGTCCACGAATTTAGTTGCCAACCGAATATTTGGTGGGCGTTTCGAAAGCGGAATACGCTGCAGGTTTCCCAAAATAAGGTGGCATTATTATGAGGAGTCATTGATTATGAGGAGCCGGTGAATTTACCCAGCGATTCTCACCAACACCTATATTATCTTGTGCGGGATCTAACAAAGAGCACAGGGTTGAAGTTCGTTTTTGCTACGTGGTACCGATTTTGACCCTAAAAAGACAACAATTTGTCGCCTAGTAAGCTCTTTTCGATTTGCAGCGAGTTGGAGAGGACTGGAGACCACTATATATTGGTCCGATCAAAAACCTGCAATGTTTGGGTGATTCGGATAACCGACCGCGGAAGATTTTGAATGATTTAGAACGTGATATCCGAATCGGATATCCGAAAATGATTCATTCGGTCCAATAGATAGAGACCACTGAGTTAAACCGAATGCTAAGGAAATTATGGCCCATTCTGGGTTAAAATTGAAAAGCTTACACTAATTCGGTTTACAGTGAACGCGGCAAAATGCCCAATACTAGCTCTATGGGGGAAGGTACGCACCCCCGCCCAGACCACCCGACTACGAGTTACTAGGCGACAGATTTTTGCCATTTTTTAACCCAGCCAATGGCCCGCAGCAAAAATGAACTTCACCGCTGCCCTCTTTGTTAGATGGCCTACAAAACCACATAGTCTTGATGAGAATCGGTGGGGTTGTTCACAAAGGTCCCTTGTAAGAGCTTCTACCAAATATAAGAAATACACGATTAAGAACGGTGTGACTCAATCCCCCATGGGAAGCGACACGCATTCCACTTCTACGGGATGTTGTGGAGGCAAATTGAGTGCGTATTTGGACTACGCAATGACATGCGGTGACCAGCCGGTGAACAAGTCAGTGTTTTATCCTTCTCACACAGGTACGGTCCCAATTCGCCGAATCTGGAAATCTTGGATGTCCTGTGCAGGAAAGCCTAACCATAAGCTGGGGCCGGATTCATCAACGGTTATACCCGCGCAGGGTATAATGGGTAGGCGTGTTGACGATGAGATATTTGCGATAAACCTTACCCGCCACATCGTAAGTATCAGTGGGTAGAGAACACTCGATGATATTATAGTGGGTATTATAATTGTGCTTATTCGACCATTTGAATATTTATTCGAATTAATTCATTATATTGTATTATTCAAATTGGAAACTTCCTGGTTTCCGAATATTCTATTTCGAACGGAAATCGAAAACCAGGAAGTTTCGTGTGTTCAAAAACCAGGGACTATTCGAATTATCTATTCGAATAATTATTCGAATAGTCGAATAGGCACAACTATAGTGGGTATATCAGCATACCCGCGAGTGTTCTGCGTCCCGTTATCACAACGGCGCTGGAGTGAGATCACCTGTTCTCGCGAGAGGCTTAGTTCTGCCTTAGCCTTGATTCCACTCATGAATACAAGCCGTACCCGCTACCCACTGCGGGTAGTGGGTAAGATTCCCTTACGGTATCTCTACCATACCCACTACTTGATGAATCCGGCCCCAGGTGCATGTAACAGCAGGCGCCTCTTCCGACTGCGTTATCACGTTCCTGGGGTAGCAAATATACCATCATGGCGTTACCTGGCTACGGAGACATGGAGTGAGAGAGGGGAGATAAGTTTTTCTACAGCAAATGCTCGTCTACTTCAAAAATAGCCGAGAATGGTCAAAAAGAAGGGTACAGCACACCAGAATGTCATAAGAAGTGCATTTTCTTGAAACCGAACACACTATTTGTGGCAGATTTTTCATGTCAGTGATCGGTGATCAAATGATGCTATACCACGCCTATATTACAGCCATGGAATAGGCTCTAGGAAGAAACCACAACCAGTGCCTTCCGTCTTTTTAGGGTGGAAAACAGCCTTTTCAATGAAACGAATTACGTGGAAGTGACGTGGTTGTGAAAATATTTTGCCTGCAACGCCTCGTGGTATTGTACCGTACAGCAGCGTATCAAAACTGTTTTTGCGGGAGCGAGATAATCAGCGTGACAGAGGAACCGGTTTCGAGAGATGAGATCGCTAAGCGGATCACACAGCGTGATGAACCGACAACATTGGAGTGATGGATGGATTGTGAGACGACCTGCAGCCTTCCCCAGACCTCTTTGCGCATACACTATTCGAGATCTATAGGTCACGATGGACAAGCGATTTATGAAAGGCTCTTAAGGTTGAAAAACAACGACGCACGACGAAACTGTGCGCAGTCGGGGTGCGCCTTGCATCGGCCAACTCTCGACCATAGCCTTCTTGAAACAACAGCTCCTTCTTTTAGCGGCAGGAAGAACTAACGATAAAAGAGAAGAGGGTAAAGAACGGCGTCACTCAATCCCTTTCGGATGCGCCACGCATTCCACTTGCGGGATGTCGTGGAGGCGATTTGAATTCGTATTTGGCCATATAATGACTTGCGGTGGCCAGCCGATGAACAAGTCAGCACTTATTAGATCCAATCGAGAAATGTTCGAATAATTAGATGATTCGGATAATGCCAATTTCGCGGACATCGGATTTTTGAATGATTCCGACACTTGCTATTTCGTGGGATTCGGATTTTTGTATGATTTGGATCATGATATCAGATGTCCGAAAATGAATCGGATCCTATGTGCACAAATCAGCGCCTTATCATTCCCAGACAAGTCTTCTACCAATTCATCGACCCCGAAGGGACGAAAGATTTTGTTGTCGTGGGCGAGATCCGAACAAGGACCTCATAGCACGAAACAGTCGGCGTCTCCTCCGACTGCGCTACCCGAGCTCTAGAACGAACAAACCACTGAGAGATCTTAAGTCTTCTGCTCTACGGCATTAGTTGTCCTAATGGCACAAATGCTGAAGGTTACACAAAAGAGATGGTGTAATAGTAGTAATGTGTGAGCACCTTCAGAATCCGACTAATAAATAAAAGCGTTAGTCCGTCTGTCCGTGTGTGTGTCCGTGTGTCACAAACCTGTGTAAGCTGTAAAACGTGTCGAACATGTGAAAGTAACCCGAACGTACATGTAAAACGTGTTAAGGTTACTCTCAGGTGCAATCGATGAAAATGGACGAAAATTGTCAGATTCAAAAAAGAAGGTAAAGGGAGTTGATCGGACAACTAAAGCCGATCGTTATTATCGATTTCCCGCCGGAGTTATTGGTTTTCGCTCAGATTTGTTCCATTGGAGTGGGAGTCATGCGATTTTAATGGCCGATGGGTCGACTTCACTGCAGGCTGTAGGGTCCAATTAGGCGACCAATATCAATTGATGGCATCGAGTTTTCGACCGGAGTTGCCGGTGTTCGCTCAGATTGGACCCATTTTGGTGGGGATCAGGCGACCGTTGCTTCGAAAGAATTACTAATGCTCGTGGGAATTACTCCAATATTATAGCGTTCAGAGAGGAAGTGATGCAACTTAATTGTATCGACCGACCGAACAGTATCGATTTATCGATCTTCCTGCAGACTGGACAGTAGTGAATGCGAATTACACAAATGCGATGGAGCGTGGGAAAGTTTCACGTCAACCGTAGTGAGGACCTTGCGCTATCCTATGTAATAAGAGAGACCGGGGTACTAGTGTGCTTAGTGAACCGCACTAAATCTTGTTCAAAATAGGTCTACTAGTGGTAATCTGTCATGGGAAGAACGAACATCATAGTCGTTTTTTGCGGAAATGAGGTATAAGCCCGCTATATTAATCTCGAATCGCCCAAAGCCTTGCGAAATAGCGCACGCTAGTAAGAGACACAGAGTGTACGCCTCCTACCGATGCGCACTATTTCGCCGCCTTTAGTCTGCAGCAGAGCTTAGCCAGGGGCAGAAGCCTTGAAATCTCCAAAAGCCATGAAAGCTGTTCTGTGCTCTCCTCCACGTCAGCGGAGGAGAGCACAGAATCGGGCAGGGGAAGGGACTTCGGGGTGTGGGCCCATCAGCCCGTGTTAAAATTGTTTTCATCCTAGAGTTCCCTCCCTTGCCCAATTCGGAAGCACATAAAACACGGATATGTAAGCGAAACAAAGAGATAAGACTGTATTTACATTCGCTGTGTGTGTCTAGTCGCCACGCCTGCACGCCGCGGTATGCCGTGGTAACCCCCCCCCCCCCCCCCCCCTCGGAGACGGGGGTCGAGCGTTCTATCCCCTCGTCCCCCTGGCCCGCCCACGCCCAACCCCCTGGGCTTGCTCGAGAGTCCAGTGGCTGCCTTACGAGATAGTGGAGACGCAGACATTTGCCACGCCTATGTTTAAAGGGCGGGGGGTAGAACGCCACTCCGCCCTCGGAGACGGCCGCGAATGCGTGCTGTAGGGGGCGGAGTCACTGCGTCTCTTACCAGCGCTCGCTATTTCGCAAGGCCTTGGGCGATTCGAACTTAATATAGCGGGCTTATAAGGCATTTCCGCAGAAAACGACTATGATATTCGTTCTTCCCATGGCAGATTATCCCTCATAAACATATTTTAAGCAAGATTTAGTGCGGTACATCAAGTACACTTGTGCCGAGACCGGTTTTTCTCGCTGATCGAGGTCGAAAGGTCGTAAAATCCAGTAAACCAAGTCCTTCTGTTTTTGGAGTCTGGTGGGAAGGGCCAATAAGAGGTTTGGCGGCCGGAAGGCCGCTGAACGTGTGGTGTCATATAAAGGACAAAGGATTGGGAGAGTCAACTCAGTAAGGCCTATATTATACTCCCGCGGGAGCATCCGCAGGACGTCCGCGGACGGAAGGTGCATCGCGGACGGTCGTCGTCGAGACCGGGCGACTAGCGTCGCATTGGAGCGCGTTTTTGGCGCCCGACTGCACGTGCACTGCACCGCTGACGGCTGCCCTCCCGCGTGCTGGAAGTATAACAGCCCTCTCGTCGTCTGTCGGCGGCGAACCGCGGATGGGGGCGTGGCGGGGCGCGGCGGTTGGCCAGGTGAGGGATCTCGACGCGATTCCCGCCCGACCGCAGATGTTCCCGCCGCAGTGTAACATAGGCCTAAGTCACCTCTTATATATGCGCCATGCTGTCTACTTATGCGTTATGCTATGGAGGCAATATGCGTACATATTTGGCCTACACATGACTGGCGGTGGCCAGCCGATAGATAAGTCAGTGTTGATACAGGAATTAGCCCCGCCTGGCACAAGAGTCTTGATCGTAACAAAACATCCTGTAACATCATATAGCCTCTCTACCAGCCGCTCCAGGCTTAAGCAAATGTGTTAGATAAGTCAGTGTTTTGTCCTTGTTTGGTAAGGCTACCAGTGTTGGGTTGTTCGATAATTAATGTCGCTTAATCTTTTGGATGGCACGAACTGTATATTTTTATGTAGTAGTGATTTCGTGGCTTACATTATTATACACAATTTTCACGCCGAATTGGACACTTCAAATCAAAATGGGTAATAAAAATTTAAAGCATTTTTCAAAACAGCTGTATTATATGGATCCACATACAACAGCTATTTGAAAAATGGTTTAAATTTTTATTTGATTCAAAATGGGTACTTTTCTAAGCTAGCTAGTCTAAATCAAAGCGATCTATTCCAAATCGAAATGACATTCGAGCTGGTGTAGGTTCAATAAGGTGGTTAAAATAATTTTTTGTTCAAGCAAAATTTGATATAACTTGCTTTGAATTTTTTTTAGCTCACCTGCCGCAATAAAAGCAATAATTTTTCAATTTTTTTTTGAAGAAAAAATAATCAATTAAAATTCGTATTGAAGCACAGCAAGCAGAGCATTAAAAGATCAGATCGCGCCGGCGCGTGAGACTTCGGCGCGACACGGGTATGGGGATGCACCCTTATGACGGTGAATTTTTCTTGCTTTTTTCATACTAGAGCTCACTATTCTAGCGCAGTGCCAGTGTGCGGGTGGGCCTCCGCTAGGAATGCGAAGTATTCTGCCAAACCACTGCTGTACATTGAAAATTTCCATTGAAGAAATACTTCAAGACTCCCAAACAGCAATTTAACTGATAAAATCACAGCCGAAATCCCTGATAGCGCGGCTTATCAAGCGATATGATGAGCGATAGGCCGCATTATCTGAGTTTCCCGCTGCAAATTCTCTGTTAAAGTTATGTAAGTCGTTGACGAATCCGACCCCTGATGTGATCGGCTTCCTTAGATAATCGTCTTATACTGGAACGTCTCCAGTTTAAAGACAAAAACGATGTGAAAGAAGCATACCGAAACACCACTGGCAGTAGCATGACCTCTCCTGCAAATTCAGAGAACAAAATGATGAGATGAAATGCTGATTTATGCAGCAAATAACATGAAGAGGACGAAGTAACCCTCAATGTGTGCTAACCAAGCAGGTCAAGCAAATAAAATCGTCGAAGATAATCTGGCAGGGATCCAACCACGGGCGTTGTCACCGGTTAAGGTGAGGTAATACAGGAGAGAAAACGTGATAGAAAAGGCGTTTCTTGTTATGACATGAGTTGACCTGTGCCGACCACATTTGACCATGACCTCAGCAATGTCTGCATCTATCCTAATCGGAGGGGGGGGGGTACCGCTAGAGAAGCGAAGCAAACAGATAGGACATCCTCCTCTGACTAGGAAGCTCTACAGGAAGGTCCTCTCCTAGGCTAGCTCAGTGTATTGTCCTTGTAAAATAGAGTTTTGATCGTAACAAAACATCCTGTAACAACTTATAGCCTCTATATCAGCCGCTCCAGGCTTAAACTAATGTGTTCAAGCATTGTTACTAGTAAGGCCCTCAGCTTAACCGGTTCCATGCTGATATCAGCGGCCGTCCCAACCCCGTATCACGGGTGGGTGCTGACGGACCTCGAGGATATCGCGGATGTTATGTGCGGTCAAACAGCGCCGGTGGTGTAAGGCGAACATCGCTGCCCGGAAAGCAGAAGATGCGGGTTCGAGTCCCGCCTGGCGCAAGAGTTTTGATCGTAACAAAACATCCTGTAACAACTTATAGCCTCTATATCAGCCGCTCCAGGCTTAAACTAATGTGTTCAAGTAAAATAGTTTAATTTCTATTCCACTGTCGATGTCTAAAGAACTGGTTAAAGTGCTCCCCCCACTAGGATAGATCCGCGACGCCTCTCTCTCGTTATCACACAGAGAGATGACTGCACTTTACTGCGATAGCGCTCAAGGGATTTCGAAATAGAGCGAGTGCTGCTGGCTTTTCAGGACAGGATATTACCATAGATTCTTTATGTAAACAAAAGGCATCTCCGCCAAAACAATGAGGAAGATATGCCTGTAAACAAGTTGCGACTTTATTTATTTACTTATATTTAGTACGATGCGTAAGGCATACGTAATATGAAGATACTGGTGCAGCAAGCAACGATTTCTAGTACGACAACACGAGATGATAAATCCTTGTAAGAAAATCTAGAAACGTAAGAGCTTACCACTAGCCATATGCATGAGCAGTATAGTTATTAAAGCTGTTACAACGATGTTTTGTTGCGATCAAAACTTCTAGCGCCAGTCGGGACTCGAACCCGCACCTCCCTCTGACCGGGCGGGAGTGCTCTACGACATTACACCACCGGCGCTGTTTGATCGAACGCAACATCCATACCTCGTGGAACCCATCAGCACTCACCCGTATACCGGGATGAACATAGTTATGCTTTTGAGAATGTTTATCGAACTAATGAATGAACGAATAAATTCGATGTCGAAGGTTTTCGAACGGACGAATGAACGATTTTTTCGCAGAATTTTCTTCGAGTGATCGGAAATTGAGTGGGCCCATTTTTCGTTTATAATACCAGACGTTCAGCAACGTACCGGCCGCCAAACTCCTGCTTGGGGCTTGGCCACCAAACTCCGAAAGCGAAGCTAGGATAATTGACCTTTCCACCAGATGAGAGAGGAAAAGCTGGGCTCATTTATTACATAGGATAGTAGTGGTAAGGTAATGTCCTCAAAAAGATTGACGTGAGATTGCCCACCGTCCAGCGCATTTGTGGAATCCCCATCCCGGAGGGTCTAATCTGCAGAGGAACTAATAAAGTCGACAGAAGTTGTTGGGTCGTTCAATACAGTTGAGTTGCTGTAGATCCTGCCCCAACGCCGTTATACTAGAGCGATTTCAGCGAGAAACAGTAATTCTTTCGAAGAAACGATCTCGTGACTCCCACCCCAATGGATCAAGTCTGAGCCAAAGTCCGCAACTCCAATCGAAATATCGATACCATCGATCGATATTGGCCGCCCGACTGAATCCTACAACCTGTTGTGAAGCCGATCCATCGGCCGTCATAGTCGCGTGACTGTGACTCCCACTCCAATCGAAGTAATCTCGACGAATACCGACAACTCGATAATGTCGATATGGACCGCGCGACAAAATCTCTCCATCCTTTTTTCAATCTGAACATTTCGTCTATTTTCGTTGATTGCACGTAAGGGTAACCTTGACAGATTTTATTTACATGTACGGGCAGGTTACCTTCACATGATCGACACATTTCACAAGATAATACAGGTTAGTGACACACACACGAACAGACAGACTAAGGCCTATGTTATACTTCGGCGACGCTGTTGTCGGCGACGTCGGCGACAGTGTTACGCGGGCTGCTACGTAGTGCGTAGCAACCCGCGCAATACAGCGTCGCCGAAGTATAACATAGGCCTAACGCTTTTATATTAGTAGGTTTCCAAAGTCGATTAATTGATTCGAATCAGATTCTGTGCTTGAAAATTTGTTGTTCGAGCACAACTATAATGAGCAGCCGGAAATGCGCCATCGAACATATAACCTGTTAGCCCCAAGCAGCATTTGCTCGTTAACTATAGTAGGACCTTTAAACATTAGGAAGTTGCGATACGACTCCACTATGCATCATGTGTTACGCCTGAAAGGATGGGAAACTTGCCAGTCTAATGGTCTGGTGACCAGACCAGCACTACAGTAGTATCACTTTGTGCTAAAATAAGGCGAGAATGATCTAGATTTATCGTAGCTCACAGTTACTGGAACAACTGCTCTGTGCGATTTTGTGCGACATTACGGGAGGTAGCAGCATTAAAGTATAGACATTACAAAGGCAATTGGTTCCTCGACACAAGGTTCAGAAAGAGCAAACGACAGGCCATGGCAGAGTGAGTGGCCTACAACTCAGTGGGGCATTGTGTCAATGGCCGGTGGGCAGTTTGTGCTAATCGTCGAGTATCGACCAAAACAATGCCTCCGTTCACCAAAAGAGTGCCGGGGGCTCCGAGATGAAGGGAGCCTCAGTCAGCGCTCGAAACAGAATGTGACAAGGTGCAGCAATAGCAGTTGTGGAGCCCATTGTCTTCTGAAAGGTAGGATTGAACATAATCCAACATTGGGAATAGCTACAGCTGCGCTACGCCACGCTTTCATTCTTGCGGGTAAAGAACAATGTTGGCGTTGCTGCAAGTCGGAAAAAAAGAGAAGTTCGACGCAGATCAATTCCCCACAGAATGCGCCACACATTCCACTTTCACAGGATATCATAGGCTCCCTTTGATGGCTTACACATACATTTGACCTCCACAATACAAGAAACACAGACAGGAGTTCGTTTGACTGGGCGCAAAACAAACTGCGGTAGATTTAAAAGCTCTCGCAGAGATGATGCGAGGTCCCGCCTCCTGCATATTGTTTGTCGAGAAGTCATATTCATTACATAGAAAATTGAAAAGACCATTGAAAGTCGGAGACGCTGTCGTCTTGACGGTCTCCAAAGACTTAGTTGACCGTAAAGTTCTGGCTGTTTTCACTGGTCCACTTCAAACGATCATAACTTTCATCATACTCATCGGATTCATTCGAGGTAAGCATAACTCGAATCAGCACACTTTTTTCCACGTGAGGTAGTTGACTAATTTCGTCATCGAAACAACTGGGCGGTCGAGATTCTAGAAAGGCTGTTTCTGCGAAAATATGAAGTAAATTGAATATTGATTGAGTAATAAACGAACGAAAAGCGCTTGCACAAAAACCGCCAGAACTTTGCGCCCAGCCTAATAGATTCCGGTCTAACAATTTTCTGAATTTTCGAGAAGCTGCATAAGAACGCACTGCCGCCACGCTGCAGTGGCACCGTCGTGTTTATCGCGGCAGAAAAGTCGTCTGCAAGAATTCGGACGAGATGCCCTGCCGCTGTAAGATGCCATGAATTTTGTTGAAATGTAGGCCGATACCAGCTGATATCAGGATGTCTCGTTGTGATCAAAACTCTACGACCAGGAAGGACTCGATCTCGGTAAGCCGGTACGAAACTATGACGTCATTTGACATTCTGCACAGAGCCTTTGTCCCCAAATCGGATAAATAATCAAAAATGCAACAAGAAGCTAAATCTTCATCATCTGACTGTAATGCCTAACATCTCTTAGGTCTCTAACATGTCATATCTGCAGCCGACCCTTGGAGCAGGAAATACAGAAGCCTTGCTGCTGCATCAGCAACTATCTCTAGGGTAAGAAAGCGTAGAAGAAAGAAGCAGCACGGGTCCTGACGTTGTAGAAGGGATAAAAAGTCCACAGGTCCCAGTCCGACTGGCTTCGGATAGCAGTCAGCCCGTGCTTCAACGAGCATCTAGGAATTCCACAGGTCCGTTTTCAGCCTTCAACGTAATGGAATCAGAGCGTCAATTTTATTTATGTGTATTTATTTATTTATTCATGACGAAGACCGATGGCGCACCTGAAAATACAGTGTTAGTATAAAATACCAACGAACTGAATCAAAAACGAATAAATACAACTGAAGGCACTTACTGTACACCTAAAACTAGCTTCTTGAAACTATGCAAAAGTAGACTTGAGTCTTCCTGATCTGCACTCAAAATGCGGTTGAACTTTAAATTTCCGTAGGTGAAGAAGCTTGCTTGCGATTTTGTCACCGAAATATAAAGACTGAACTTTTATGTTCGTTGTCAATCTAGAGGCAAAAAAGTTAAGTGTGTTTATAGAAACCCTAACTATGAATATTTGAAAGCGAGCATGTACAGAAAGAATTAATAAAAATACAATTAAAAGCCTACCAGTGGAATGTAAACACACTGTCGAACGCATGATTTTCGAGTGCTTGGTGCGTGGGACCACTCCATTTTTTACAACATCGGGATCATGACACGACATCGTGTCACACGGTCTCACACTACCGAAAGGTGTAACACGTCGTCAAAGTGTTAACGTTTATGAAAAGTAGCTTTCCTAATTTTTGTTATTAGCTTTCTCTAAAATCGTTTAAAATACGTCCAGAGGCCGAAGACATTCTTCCCGTCTCGACTGTTCCAGGTGGCGGTGAAAAGTGTTGTGGATTGACGTGCTTGGGGGTTTGGCGAAAACATTTCTAGCTCTAAAATACATTAAAGGATAGGGGCAAAAAAGGCGTTACTCAATCTCTTTTGGGATGTACCACGCGTTCTACTTCTACGGGATGTCATGGACGCGATTTGAATACGTGTTTGGCCACACAATGACTTGCGGTGGCCAGCCCATGAAGAAGTCAGCGCTCTATCCTTCCCAGACATGTCTGGTACCAATTCACTGAACCCGGAGGGATTGAAGGCTTGGTTGGCCTGGGGGGGGGAATCCCGAAAAAAAAAAGAAATCCGGTATAGGGCGCACGCGGCAGCCGGCACCTCCTCCGAGTGCGCAACACGCGCCCTCAAACTGCATTATTTCCAAAAATTCAAAACAAATTCATGAAAATATTAAAACATTCTTGCTGATTTCAATAGTCCTGTTTTCAGGAACAGTCCTAATCGAGAGGATGAGACCTGCAACAATAGAGAATACTAAGGATAAATGTGATAAACTCACTGAGAAAGAAGTCCGTTAAGAATTTCGTTAAATTTCTAAAAATTTCCGTTAAGTCGTTAAGCCAGACTTTAACGAGAAATGCCGTTAATTCGTTAAATTCGTTAAATCGTTAACTGTTAAATGTGCATCCCTGATGGGGAGATCAGATTTTATTTTTATTTTTCTCGAGACAATTGCAAATGTTGAGTCTGCAAATGCCTATTCAATTACCACGAGGTCTAGGATACTACAGGATACATGTATGGAACAACTTCGAACTATTCAGGATAGCGAGCTACTTTTTTGAAATTGATGTAACTGGCTACCCCTTTGCTAATTTGAAGCTGTTTTCGCTTAAGGCTTTGCAAGTAATCCTAAGCAGTTGAAACTGATGTTCAAAAAACTGCTGCCACAAAAAAAGTTAGCAGCAAAATGTACTAGGAAGAGCTTAACGAAGAGTGAAGAGATCGCGCATTGCTATACATAGTAGGACAAGAAAGTTCTAAACCTGTTTTGGCCTTTTAAACAAATGGCGGAACAAACAGCTTGTTTCACACTCCGGTTTCCGCCCATTTTGAATCCTTCCGCTCCCCTTTCGCCTTCCGTTCTTTTCCAAAGAAAGTCTCCTCACGTCCCTGGTGCTAACGGCTCATTCTTTCTCCTGTGACTCCCGTATGCTCCACACATGCTGTGTTCACCTACAGCGACACTTAACTGGAACACCGTCTAGTGTTCGACGACGTACACCTAGAATCCCTAGAAGCACAGTGCGTGGCGCATCCCAGATTGATAGCGATCTCCACACAAAAATCAAACCGACTACGAAACATACTTATTAATAGGAACGCGTAGATTTCTGCCCATTGCTACATTGATGGTCCGTGAAAAAGATAAACACCTCAGAAATCGCATACCGATTTCAATTTCGATTTTTTATTTATTTTTCTACTCAGTTTTTTAGTAGGGACAATATGTCCTACTCACCTAAAGATTCCTGAAGTTCAATCACAAATTCGTTCAGGCTATATATCCATTCAGACTGCTTCTCTGGCACCATGTAAAAACAAAAATTGAGGGGGAATCACTAATCAATTGAATTGGCTAATACAAATACAAGCCCTTCTTGTTCCTATATTTCTTCAGTTACTCCGATGGTTGTGGTGAGAGCTCCCTAGCCGCGCTGACGCCAACTTCAAATCCTTCTATGTAGGTTGATCCAGCAGTGGATTTGGCTAGGTCCAGCTTCACTCTGTATATTTGGTTTGAGTTTCGCTCGTGGGAAAACATTTCTCACGGGTTACTGCAAGAGGATAAGCAAGGGAGGGGAAAATTGTTTGAAAAAATATTCGCTGTTGTCAAGATTTACAGGAATACTGAAGATTCAAACACACTTCAGGTGGCAGTCGACTGTGTCAGTTGCTGGGAAAATAGATGAGAATTGCTCCTTTCAGCGAGGAGAACACATTTTCCTGTAATTAGAGCAAGAGCCAGTTTCGACATAATCCTTCCTGTAGTAAACTGTTGCTTTTTATCGAAAAAACAACAACAAATTACCGTATATATAGTATTCCAACCATTGAAATGAGACAAATGTTATGGGAGTTTACGTCCATGCTTACAACCTATCTGGGGGCCAGTCATAAAATCTTCGACAACGGTCTTCAATCCAACCACAGGAACAAATATCGATCTCCGCCTCAATGAAAGCGTTTTACATCTTTTTGCTGAAAAACCTGCCCGAAGGGGCGGGAAGACTACCCACGACAATCGTAGCGAGTCGAACAGCCCTAGCACCAACAGAGAAGAGGTAGGGTTGGTGGCCTGATTGGTAGAAGTGCACGGTCAGCACTCTGATTGGCTGTATTTTCTCGAAACTTGATTAGTTTTTCACCTCAGCATCTTTCTGCTTCGACCTCGACCATCTTTAACAAATGCTCTCCATCTGCCTTTCGATCTGTTCGAAATCAACCAGAAAGGCTTTAATAGAAAACTGATGATGAGGTGTTGCTCGGAGAGGTGTGATTTCTTACCAATGGGGTTCTGAGATCTGAATTTTCTGGCCTGTCTTCACTAACAGAAGACGGTGGCAGCGATGTAATGGAGGTGCCAGCTATCGCCAGCACCTGATTTCAGGTTCCTGGTTCGGATTTTCCGCCACGCCAACCACGCCATCCACCCCTCCGGGGTTGATGAATTGGTGCCAGAATTGTCTGGGAAGGATAAAGCACTGCCTTGTTCATCGGCTGGCTGACCATTCTAAGGGACAAATGCACATTCAAATTGCCTCCAGGACAGCTCGTAGAAGTAGAATGCGTGGCGCATCCCAAAAGGGATTGAGCAACGCCGTCCTTTACCCCTTATCCTGTCCTATACAATGCAGCCTTGTGTTTAGCTTTTCTAAACCTTCAGTTCAAACAGTAACTTTCATTACCCAAGCATGTTTACCAGACTGCAGTCCAAACCTAATATTGCATTGGCTTTCAGAGTGGATGAAACACAATCTGGACATGCCTCGGAGATGGAATTTCTTTCTAAATAAACATAGTGGGTATCACATGTATCCATCCACCCTAAAAAATCTCGAAGAGGTTCTTGAAGATGGCGTTCACAAGAAAACGTTTCACCACTTCCCCTTGTTTCTGCTCTTTTTGTGTTAAAAGTGTTGAAGTAAAGAAAGTAGTGATTCAATTTTCATTACAATTTTGGCTTGCTCATCGCCAAATCAGTGTGGCTCACCGAATAGGCTTAATACGCATTAAAATTATCTTCTCGACGTCCTGAAGAAGTACAGAGAAGAAGAAGAACAAAGAAGAAGTATAATGTACGCATCCAGTGGAATGATTGAGTGTTGTGTTTGTCATTGATGTTTCTTAGCGATCAAAGCTGTAGTGCCAGGCAAGACTTGAACTCGCAGCTCCTGCTAACCGCGCGGAAATGCTCTACGCGATCAAACATCGCCGGTGGTGTAATGGCCGTCCCGTCAGCTGCAAGGTGTGTAAAAAGTATTGACGCAGTAAATGGCGGTTGTGGAAATAGTAATGCGCAGCAAGTTTTAAAATATTCACTTGAGAAATATGGAAAATGATCTTGCAAACACGATAGAACAACTCTTAATTGACATTGGCTCCTTTACTGTGAACACAGGAGCAAAAACGACGGAAAAATTCATGAGCACGCGCCGCAAGTACTCGCTTGGATTTCGTTCCGTGCTTTGAACAGGGTAGCCTTCTGCGACTGGTCACTTCTGTTGAAAGTAGCCCAGACCTCACTCTCCAAAATCGCCTAAAAAGAGTAATCCAGCGGATTCACGTTTAAGCTGTGCTCGTCTGAGAAGCTGTCCACACCTGCGCGCGTTACCTGTTTGCCGTTATCGGACAGAGATTGATAATTTCGGATTTGAATGTTAACGTGTTTGAACCTCTTGTAATCATCATCTGTTATGACAGAGCCGTGGCTGACGTTTGGGTTGCTGACCTTTTTTTTCTCACCAACCGTATCGAACAGCGCCTAATTCTCTTGTCAAGGAAGTATTAAGCTCTTTAGGTAACAGACAAAAAAGGGCGACCGTAACGATCATGCTTCCTGCTTTCCTTTTTTTCGTGTTTTTTAAGCACAATATAGACAACAAAAATAACGCACAAAAACCTATAGGGGTAGAAAGAGAAAGCTGGAGCTGAAACAAAAAAGTAGGTGCGTCAATACTTTTTACGCACCCTGTAGGAGTGCGAGTTCGAGTCCCTGGCGCTGGAGTTTTGACCGCAACAAAACATCGTTATAACAGTTTATCATTTTGATTTCTATTCTTATTTGAAGGGCACTTGGGGCTCACTCATAGAAGGCACCTCGGAACGAAATTCATGGAGAGAGTCCTGCTCGGACGAACCAAGTCTTCCACCTCTTCGGAATCTGTGAACCGGTGGCATACTTGTGCTGGAGCAACAATCCTTTGACTTGCGCTCCCAAGTCATTGTATGCAGGTTAATAAATCACTCTCATTCATTCAATCATTAATCATTCTCAATATCTTGGAAGCTATGTGGAGCTAGCTCAGAAGTAAAATGAAGTCATTCTCTCACAATTCTCTTACAAATAACATTTATTTTAACTTTCTAAATAAATTAATAGTGTGTTCGCTTCGGCTGAATGAAAATTTATATTTGTAAAAAATCGTGACCTCTATTAGAGCAGTACGGAACTCAAAAAGTTTGACGAATCATTTTTGGCAGTTGTTCTTAGAACTTGTGACGAAGCCTCCTGATCTGAGAAATTAACTACAAGTTAGTTTAAAAACAAATCAGTTATATATAGTGAGTTGCTGTAGCTATAAAGTACCTTTTTCAGTGAGTCGCTAGTCCTTAAAAACACTTTTCGCGTCACTCATGGAAGAAATCTTTTCTTGCAAATCTTCAAAAAGAGCGCTTCTCCTGTAACATCTTGTGATCAATTAATTTTGCATCTCTTTTGGTACAATAATTGCTCTTCACTTTTGCTGGTCTTTGAAGAGCTAACTTTGGCAGCGATTTTTGTGTTCAACTTGTTTTGTACCTCTTTGGGCTCAATGAATGTTCATGTTCATGTTCATGTTCAAATACACATCAAAACTGCCTCCACAACATCCAAAAAAGTAGGAGGCGTGGAGCATACACCAACAGTTTGGATCAGCTGAAGTTGCACACTGGTTCAAGGTGACAATCACGAACGACAACACTTTCAAAATTTTTACGTTGAAGCTCCTATGGTTGAAATGACATTCGATGGGAGAGTTCTCAATTGAGCTGAGCTTTCTAGGTTGAAGGAGGCAATCCATTCGAAACCTTAGCCAAGTAATCCGTAGAGCAACCTCGTGAGCCGCTTGAAAAGAGAGTAAAATTACGGTCATGTTAACGCGTTAACCATACATATCAACTTCTCTATCATATAACCCATGTAATAAACCGCGACTCACTGCATTACAAGGTGCATTCCCGCGCGTAATGTGTTACATCCCTGTATTTTGCATTTTGAAAAGGCCGAAAAGTTTTCCATATTGCTGAAGAAAGGTTCGATTTGTGGTCACTCAAACACTGCATGTATGGTTTTTGCGACCTCCTCCCTCTATCGACTCCTCTTGAGGAGGAATGCGATTCAATGCACTTTTCTCGGCCAAAAATAGCTGCACTTTGTTGGAGCCTTGCAGCAGGGCATTCGTTTGCTCTGAAGAAAAAACGAATGAGTAAATGTCCTCTTAGCAAATGATGCGTGAAGTAGTAATGTCTTGAATGAGTTTCCCCTTTCTTTCTCATCAATCTGAACGCTCTGACCGCAGCAAAGTACAGCCATATGGAGCGAAAAGACAGCTTATTCTTCGATTACAAGGAGCCATGATAAGAGTTGCAGACACATGATTTCCGAGAGGGCTCAGAACAAGGAATGACAAGCTGCTAAATTGCAGGGCATAATTGCAAAGCTGGGCAAAGGGTGGTCTGCCACGACACAGTGTGAAACATAAGAAAAGGTAGAAATTCAAAGAAGTAAAAAAGGTGTAAATTGTTGAGATTTTTAAACTATAAACGAATAAAACAATCCTATATAATATAAAAATATAAAAAGGTTCGTTACGCCACTGTCTTCAGACGAAAGTTTGTGTTACACTCCTCCGGTGGCTCTTCAGGGAAGAAGAGGGATAGCTACATATAAGTGTAACATAAGGGGAGGTATAGGTTAGGAGGGATATATGAAGAAGAGGTATTATAAGATGCCTTTGAAATTTGTCTATATGTAAGCAGTAATATGAAAAAGAAATAGAAGGGGGATCAGATGAAGAGAGGATGAGGAAAAATGAGCATGAAAAGATGGAGAACTAGACAAATTTGATTGTAAAAACGAAGATAAATGAGGAACAGAAAACAAGTGAGCTAAATGAACGATGAGAAATAGCTCAAAGAAATATTAAAATATGTGATCATAAATTTAAAGTGTTTACTTATTTTTTAATTAATGATTATAATAATCATTATAATTATTAGGTTGTCCGGAAAGTTCTCAGCGTTTTGAGTGCTTTATTTTGAACTGCCATAACTTTCTCAAATCGCATCGTATTTAGTCGGAATAAGCACCATTCAAATCGGCACACTTTTTCCAATGGAACTCCTGTCGACTTACTGCACCAGTGAAAGCAATCAGGTGGTCGAGATTCGACAAAATCCACGGAAGCTGTTTTGGATTGGTCCTGATTGGTGAAGGTTTTACAGCGAGAAAGTTCTGAAAGTGTTTGAAAAGGTGGTAGTTGGTTGCAGGGGTGTGCGTAATTACGATTTACGATTTTACGATTTACGGCTATTTTTGCCGAATTTTTTACGGTTTACGATTTACGACATTTTGCGTCGTAAATCGTAATTTTTCGTAAAAGGGTCTTTGATCAACAACCAACTGACGTCCAAATTTATGTGGTCTGGGTTATAAAGATGTGCCCACCCTAATGGTCCCCTCTTATATGTTATGTTATGTTTATTAAGCCAACAACAAACAACAAAGTCGACAAGCGAAACACGTAGCAAAACAATGGTTGGCTATACAACAAGAAATGAAGGGAATGATATGAAGGGAATGATATAGCTCTTTACCACTCCCCTTCAGATTTGTTTTTTGATATTCAAATGTGCCACATACTGTGGTAGAAGACACCGTCCTGTGCACAGGGTTCTCGAATCCGACTATCAGTTTCCTAGAGAAAAAGGGATGAATATTCTAGATCCACGTCCTGTTTGGTAGTGAGGTTTAGTCAATTTGTTTATAATATATTCATGCTAAACCTAGCTAATAGAATTGACGCAAATCCACGATCGAACAACATTCGTGATTGGAAACGGGGTCTAGAAAGTTGCTACACTCGTGTGGAAAAGATAAGCCACTAACGTTTCCATTGGTTTGCATTGTACTTTATAGGGCGGAGCTTACTGATATACAAGGTGCGGTAAAACCAAGCGCGTAGCATTTCAAGAAACGCTCGAATTTGTTTTGACAGTTTTCATCCCCTTTTCGGTGATGTGGTTGAGTTTATCGTATTCACCCTATCTGATACGATGCAGCAGACTTTCGGAGCAAAGGTTCGTTACAGAACTTGTGAAGAGCAGCGCGAGCGAGTGCGGAGAATTACTAAATGGTAGTGCAGTATTTCAGTGGTTTTCAAAATCGGACAAGTGCAGACAAACCTGCGTAGAAATCCAGTGCTCTAGGTAGGTTTAGGCTACTCCCCTCCCCCGCCCCGATAGTTGATATTGTCGATCGATGGTTCAGAAGTTGTGAGCACTTTTGAAATTATGAAGTGCCTTCTGAATTTGAATACTGCGCTGAGGTTATTTCTTGGAACTTTCTGTGCCACTACCTTTCTGCGGCGGTCTATTTCACTTGCTGCGTTTAAAATGAACCTCTGCAAGCTCAAACTGATCCTGTTTCAACCTCGTCCGCGTTCTTCCCAACTCACAGACCAAATAGGATTACTTTTAAATCACACTAGATACTTTCTAAATACAAATTGTCTTGTCTATGGAATCAAACTGAGAATGCCTTAAGAATGTTACCTTAAGGAATACGTTAACCTTGCCATGTCAAAGCGACTACAAAAGTTGTCCAAGAGATATGGTCATTTCACCACTGACCAAAGTTCATACTGTTTTGGTGGCCAAAACTCTCTTATCCGTCTTATATGGGAACGCTCATGGACTAATTTCAAAATGTAGAAAAGCTGAGAACTTTTGGTGCGTTACACAATGGGATTGCGCCATGCGTTCACTCTGAATGCATGGCGCAATCCCGTCATATGACTCAATATGTTTGTTTGATTACTGCATGCACAGTTGCTGTTTCTCAGCATTGGTCAGTGGTGAAGTTATCCTTTAATCAAATGTTCACAGCCACTTCTCGCTGTTATAGATTAAAAATACGCAAGCTGAAAAATTGGTGGTGAGTTAGGAATTTAATGAATATTCAAACGATACAAGGTGTTGTTAGTACATCATGCATAGGCTAAAGTAAAGTCTTTGAATCTGCAGTTTTATCGGCTGTCTTGGAACGTGTGAAATTGAATTTGAAAGATGTCATACTAGTAAGACGTGAAAAAGGAAAGTAGTTTGATAAGAAAATCGCTCAGCGTGAGCTGAGAGTAACGCGACAAATAAATACTGAATCACATCTGGTTAACATTAGCAGAAAAATCCCTCTGGAAATTAATTGTACTACACTAGAAGTAAGGTGACTCTTACGATTTACGGTTTACGATTTACGATTTACGACGGTTTTTTCGTAATTACGATTTACGATTTACGAAATTTCAAATTTGATTTACGCGCACCCCTGGTTGGTTGGCGAGAGGTCTGGGGAATATGACGGGTGAGGCAGAATTTCAACCCTCAATTTCTCCAATGTTCAAATAGTGATTTGTCCAACGTGTCGGCGGGCGTTATGGTGGAAAAGAATCGGCTTCTTCTGTTGACCATGCTGGCTGAAGTCGACGCAATTTTCGGTGCATTTCGTCGATCTACTTACAGAAGGACTCTGCTGTGATCGCTTGGCCTGGTGCCAAAAAGCGTAATGGATCACACCAGCCGCCGACCACAATACAGTGACCATTACCTTTTTTGGTGGAGGTTCGCCTTTGGAAAAGGCTAAGGGGTTCGTTGGCGTTCTACCACCGTCCGGAACGTTTCGTGTTAGCATACAGAATCCACTTTTCATCACAAGTGATGATTCGATCCAAAAATGCGTCAGTTTTGTTTCGTAAAGGTAGAGAAGAACAAATCTTGAAATGTGACAATTTTTACCGCTCACTCAACTCATGGGGTACCCACTTTGCTTTTTCACCTTCCCAAGGCGTTTCAAAGCATCCGCAACAGCAGTTTTACGGAGGTCTAGTTCTTCCGCGATCCCACAACTGTTTAGGATGGTTCAGTTTCCACCAACTCCTTCAACTCGTCGTCCAGGATTGCTCAAGGTCGGCCTCTACGAGGTCACCTTCGGTGCTGGAATCTCCGGTCTGATATTTACTGAACCACTGGCGCACAGCGCTTTCTCCAACACTATTAGGCCCCACACTTGGTTGATTGGGCGAGCTTTCTCGGCTGCGGGTTGTCCCAAATTGACTTGTTATACTTCGGCGACGCGCCGCCGACGCTGTGACCCGTCACCGACGTCGGCGACGTCGTCGGCAGATTCTGTGGCGACGCCGGCGACGTCGTCGAGAGGAGCGCATTTTTAGCATCACAGCGCGTTTTCAATGTCATCATTTGGTAACCAGACTGCAGATAGAAGCGCCAAATGATCACATCTGCCTCGAATTTGCTTACATTGTGTGCTTTTCTTAATGCCAACAGTAGTATTAAAGCGCAATGGTTGATCTTTTACTTAATAATAGACGAATGAAAAATAGGAACACAAAACGCTTAGAATTTTCCGGACAACCTAATATTATAATTTTTATTATAACATTATTATAAATACTGGATTAATAAGTAATTATTATAAATACAAGACATTGATCCCGCAACAATGCCAAACAAGCGCGTCACCCATCCAAGTTGCTGACTTGGTGGTGTTATTCTTTATTAGAAGAATTAAGGATGAAGAACGGCATAAGTCAATCATTCTGTGGGTGCACCATGCTGCATGCTATTTCTGTGGATACGTCCGAGAAGAGGCAGCCCAAACCCCTACTACGGTAGGCGCGGACTAACCATTAACCCTTTCACGACACGCGCGATTTTCAGGTGACTGCCGCGTGGGACAGCGCGCATTTTTCCTGCGCGCTGATTATTTCTATTATTTTATTTGTATTTTTTGTTAGATATGAAGAAACAGTAACAAATGGGGTCTCCCATGGACCATCTTGACCATAGCTATTAGTGGACTCATTGATTAAAATTGTACTATTAAATGTATGATAATTTTCCATGAACTAATTTTATGATGGTGTCCGACGACATCGTCGGACAATGTCGTGAAAGGGTTAACTACCATAAATACACTGGAGAGACTTTTAAGAAATTACGGCTACGAAGCTTCCCAGCTGTATACTCCCAAGCTGCACTGCAGGTAGCGTCCACATTCTTGCCGGGGGCATTCTGAAGCCGTAGGAAGGATAGCAAATGATGAAGAGCGGCGCTATTTAGTTCCTTCATGGGATGCGCCGCGCACTCTACGGGATATCGCGGAGGCAAATTGAACGCATATTTGGCCTGTAAGATGACTTTCGGTGGCCCGATGGAAAAATCCGTGTTCTATCCTTCCCATAAGAGTTTCGCGTCTCCGGAGCAATAAAAGGCTTGTTTGGCGTAGGCGGGGCCCAAACTAGGGCGCCCGTGAAAGTCGCCTCTTATCGACAGCGTATCGACACTGTCTAACCAGGGAACTGTCTCAGGCGCATGTCTGAGCGGCGAAAATGAATACCACTATGAGAGTCTACACCCTTCTCATAATAGAAAAGTGGGTACCATTTTTTCGAAGTCCTTGAACCCAAGGAGTTGGAGACCCTCAAATTTTACTGTGGGATCGCGCTCTCAGGTGCCAAACTACCGCAATCGACCGAAATTTTAAGGATGGATACCATGTTCGTGATCAGCGCCTCAAATGACCCCTTAGACAAACTTTGGGTGAATTTTTTATACCCCTTCTCGAGTCCGACCAAGAGCTACATAGGGGTTGTGAAAGCTCAACAGTGCCGATTCCGATTTACCCATGACAATCCCATAGTCAGGAGAGCGTATACTGACATCACGGCGAACCATCGTGATCAACTTTTTGAAAGATATCTCTGCACCCCTATCTTCAATTAATATCCCTCTATATTTAACAATTTTAAATTGGTCGGCTCCTCAGACAAGTTTCAAGACCAACGTGCCGCCGTCTAACGATACCCTACGAGAGGCGGAGTGGCGTTCTATCCCCCGCCCTTTAAACAGAGGCGGTGCAAATGTCTGCGTCTCCACTACCTCGTAAGGCAGCCACTGGACTCTGGAGCAAGCACAGGGGTTGGGGGTGGGCGGGCCAGGGGGTAGAACGCTCATCCCCACCCCCTACGATATGACGGCGACCTATACTTGCTGAGCTGCAGGGGCTGCAGTAGCTACTTGCTCGTCATCATCAATGTGTCTAGTTGTACACCTTCGACGGGCAGTAGGGTTCAACTGTACATGTGCACCGATTGGCTGTCCTTCTTTGAACATGTGGGGCACATGCCAGGTGAGATTGAAGGTGAGATTGCCACCCATTCTCGACTTGCGGACTGGTCCCATCATATGCTCTCCTAAGTGCTGTGTTTATGCCTAGTTATGAAGGGTCATTCACCACGTAGTCAAGGTCCTTTCAAAAATTTGTAAAAAAATGCAGTGTCGAATACAGGGAGTGCAACTGATGGGAAGCTCTTACTGAACACGCACTTGGCAACCTTGACGGGGCAGGAAAACTATGGAAGAAGACAGATACCAAGCAAGGCACGAACATTCAAAAATTTGGCAAGGCACGCGGATCGAACACCTGTCATGTGACTTTGATTCACCGGTACTTCTCACTTAGCCATCGAGCTGCTTGCACCGGTATCTGTCACCACCTCCTTACCTCCAAGTGGGGCGCGCACAAAAGTGTTAGGGGGCGTTCGGAGCGTTCGCGTGGCGACGCGATGATCGCCTCGCTCCCTCACCTGGAATCGCACCGCTATGGACGGCAAGCGATTAACATCTGAACATAATCTCCAACATCTCATCATAATCCACCCCATATCATATCAACACTTCGCGTCGCCCCGTCGCGAGGTGTTCATACCTGTTCTGCAGCGAACACCTTATCGCACGCAATTATCAGCATCGCCACGCGGTGAAGATATCGCCCCATTTGCAAGCAGCGATGAACTCATCGCGGGGCGATGCAGTTCTTTCTCTCTTCCCCCACAGCTTGCATCAGTCTATGCGAGCGTGAAGCAGGTATACAACTTTATAAAGTAATTTTTTTATTTCAGGTATCTGCCCCAGTAACGGTTATTTCTGTTAAGTTTTTTTTTCTATGTTTTCTACTATCTCGGTTTGAAAGCTGTTACATATGGGTACAATCGTAGTTGGTGATGACCGCTTCTAAACGATTACTTAATATAACAAAACACAATAGTGGGCCAGAAACACGTAGAAATAAATAGATTACGCTAATTGGTTTGCCGAAATAGGCCCAGGATTCCTAGTCGTTTGAATTTTTAGTGCAGACGTTTTGTTAATTATTATTAATAATAATATTTATTTATTTATTACTTATTTATTTTATTTTATTTCGTAAGCAATGAGTTAATTGAAGATATTTCAGTAATGAACACATTCAGTCCCTATGGAATCGTTAACAGGAGTCCACACAAACTAGAATTGCACCCTAATTTACACTGAGATTGTTCTCTAGATTTGTGATCTACTTTTTAACATAATCGTTTAATGTTTAGCTGACATAACTCTGAATGGAAAGGAACGTATATTTCCTATGTTTAGGGATAGCTCTCAAAAAAGCAAAAATGGAGGCTTCGTTCTCGGAAGATGAAAAATCTTGTATAATCGACGCAAAACGATATCTATTTAATTCTACGTGTTTCTGGCCCTCTATTGTGTTTTGATATATTAAGTAATCGTTTAGAAGCGGTCATCACCAACTAGGATTGTACCCATATGTAACAGCTCTCAAACCGAAATAGTAGAAAACATAGAAAAAAACTTACCAGAAATAACCATCACTGGAGGTTTTCTGTGCTCCCTCAGCCTCTACAGAAGATACCTGGGATCTATCCTAGGCCGGGGGGCCACATAACTAAAAAATAGGTAATAAAATAAATTGAAACTTACCGAGCGGCTCCTAGAGGACGAAATGGAACCTAAAACGGACTAAAAAGCGAACGAACAAACAAAAAAATAAAAAATCGCCCCGGCTTACAACCGTCTCGGCGGGCAAAGAGCGACGGAATGGAGGCATGCCGCGTGCTGACCGCCGGCTGACATGTTATAACCAGGGTCTACCATGGTGAGGAGGGCGCATGAAGCCGCATGCCGCGTGCTGACCGCCGCCTGACATGTTATAACCAGGATCTAACATGGTAAGGAGGGCACACAACTTTTCCCGCTTACAACCGCAACAAATATGTTTTTTCGTTTTTTTTCTTTGCGACTTTTCTTGTTTAGGTTTAGATGTTGTTCTGTAGGATCCGCTCGGTAAGTCTCAAATGGATTCGTTACATATTATACTTTTTATTTATGTGGCCCCCCGGACTAGGATAGTTCCGATACCTGAAAATAAAAAATTACTTTATAAAGTTGTATACCTGCTTAGACTGCAGTTCTTTCTCTCTTCACCCACGCTCGCATAGACTGATGCAAGCTGTGGGTGAAGAGAGAAAGAACTGCAACGTCCCGCGATGAGTTCATCGATGCTTGAAATGGAACGATATCTTCATCGCGTGGAGATGAAGATATCGCATGGCGATGATGATATCGCCGACCGGTAAGGTGTTCGCTGCAGAACAGCTATGAACACCTCGCAATGGAGCGATGCGACGTCGCTCGACCGATATGGGTGATTACGATTACGTCGCGTCGCGTGGCGATGATGCTCTGAACGCCCCCTTAGGTGCGTGCTTCAACTCAATACTGGACTTTCAAGGGCCCCTAACTCCTTGGCTTCAAGGACTTTGCAAAGATTAAACATACCTTCCTACGACTTCAATAGCGGAGATTCTCGTGGTGGTATTCATTTTCACCATTCAGACATACGCCTGAAACAATTCCCTGGTAAGTTCAAGCCTAATACGCTCAGGGCGCGTGTAGCCGAGTCGGGGAAAGTGCCACCTGTCGCGTACACCAGGTACCAGGTTCTTGGTTGGGATTTCAGCTCAGGCCAAGCAAGCTTTCATCCCTTCCCGGTCGGTGAATTGGTACCAGAATTGCCCGGGAAGGATAAAGCGCTGACTTGTTCATAGGCTGGTCACCACAAGTCATTATGTGGCCATAAACGCTCTCTAATCACTCCACCACATCCCGTAGAAGTAGAATGCGTGGCGCATTCCAAAAGAAACTGAGTAACGCCGTCCTTTATCCTTTTAAGTTTTTAATCACTCAGAGATACAACGGTGTCTGGCAGCGTGATACTGCCCTGGATCAGCGAAACAGCAGGGCTGGTCATCATTTCAGCGGAGCTCATTTGTTGAGGCAGACGTAGTGGGTGCATTTTTTCGCTCTCAAGCAAATGAGTGCTCAGCTGCAGAACTGCAGAAAAGTGCGGTTATTGAGATGCGTCCAAGTGCATACGGAGGTTTGCTCCGCGATATTTCCATTCCCATTCTTGGAAAAGCGGTCACTTGGGTGGTTCAGTGACAGAAGGAGCCGACATTGTGATTATGGGATGTTTAGTGGTACGTTAAGACGAACTAGTGCGAACGTCCCATTAACACCAGAGGGGGTAGCACACCCCCTGGCAATGGGCGGCTTGCACAGCGCTGGCTGCAGACGTATGTTCCGCCCGTGCCTCCTTCGACTTGGAGAAGTGCAGCTACACATCACCCACAACTGTCGAGAACTTCCTCGTACTGATCCGATTCCACTCAGCCTCGTTCAGAGAAGACTTTGCGGGTGGTCTCCACTTCCCTCAAATGTGTGCTTTGACATTTCAGCTTTCAGCTGATTTGCAATAAATACCATCATCGATGTGTACGTAGAATCGCCATGATTTGCTGTCAGCACGACGGCTAATCTCAGCAAATCTGCAGACTGTGGAATGGTCAGAGCGGCCGGTCGGACACAATGGCAGCATTCCTACCATCGAACTAGTGGCACTCCAGGGACCGGATTCATCAAGCAGTGGGTATAGGTAGTATTGACCGTAAGGGACTTGTACCCATTATCCGCAATGGGTAGCAGGTACGATTCGCATCTATTAGAGGAACCAAGGGTCAGCTAGAACTATGTAAGCTCGCGAGAACGGCTGATCTCACTGGAGCGCCATTTTGTCAATGGGGCGCCGAACCCTCGCGGGTATGCCAATATACACACATGAGCGTCGAGTATTCTCTACCCACTGATGTATTCACGATGACTTTCGTGTATTCTCTACCAGCTGATGTACCCACGATGTGGCGGGTAAGGTTTATCATGAATCATCGCGGGTACGTCTACCCCTATACCCCATATGCTACTGTTGTAAGCGTTGATGAATCCGGCCCCATTATTTATGCTATCCTTTACCACTTAAAAAAAATCTGTTGGCGAAGTTCCAAGGCACGGGACTGCGTTGTCGGCACTGCCAGCGGGCCCTAGGACCACTGCGGGGTGAAGCATCCAACTACAATGACCATCGAGCTTGAAAGATTCACTCGTTTTTCTCTTCATCAAATAGATCATTTGATGATGATTCGATATATCACTTTTATTTTTCAAGGCACGGAATTTGTCTAAAAACGTCGGAATAGGCTTTTTTGCACTTTTTCCACTCAAAGACTAAAAGACACGGCCGGTGTTGTAGGTGATCCTTCTTGGCGATGACATGCCTTAAGAAGTTCCCATCAATAGTGAGGATTTTCTTTGTCTATGATTGTCAATGATCGTATGAATAACTTCCCTCACCACCGTTGAGTGGAAGGAATAAAAGTTTATGTGCAACATGGAACGGCTTTTTCCAGAACTAGATCAACGGCGTTAGGTTGACGCCATGGCTCGGTGTAATATAGCCGTTCATACCGGTGAAACAAATGTAGTCCGTTCCACTTATTGAGCCTTGCTTTTTCTTTGTAAGGTGCACATATTGAGTATGACGGTGTAGGAGACCAAAGAGTACCCAAGTACAAGTTGGTCCTGAATCACTCGTTTCACACCATAAGCCCCTTCACCTATCTCATCTTCCAGGAGAAAAACACTTATTGTTGAATCCATCAACCGCTCAAGAGAGGATGACAAAGTTCACCATGCCTTCTAGCTCTCCCTAATATTGTGTGTGCCGTCCGACGCAGGGAAGCGTTACAAAGTGTGTCTTCACACTCGTTTCCATGGAGCATAGCCACCATGATAGCTGGAAAAGGATCTGGGAAACCAAGGAGCCATTTGACATTGCTCCTAACCAGGGAATACCGTCAGCTTCCCATGGAACCTAGATCACAGATATGTAGACCGAATTTGCTCACTGGATCTCCTAAGCGAGTTATGGCCGGCGGAAGCCGCGATGTCTTCCATGTGTTAGGCGCGCTCAATCAGCATTGAGCGCAGTATTGAACGGGAATCAGCGCATCGGCTATCAGCGCCGTCAGCAGCGGCGGCGGCGTCGTGGTAGAGTGCTTGCTCCAAAGGATTGGGTTCATTGGTTCGGTTCCCGCCAATCACGGGTTTTTTGCATTTTGTGACCTATCTTCGACGAGGACCTATAATCTCATTTTTAGCACATTTTTGAGCGAACGGGTAATGGCGACTTTCATTTACGTCTGTTTGAAGACGGAAATGAAAGTCGCCATTACCCGTTCGCTCAAAAATGTGCTAAAAATGAGATTATAGGTCCTCGTCGAAGATAGGTCACAAAATGCAAAAAACCCGTGATTGGCGGGAACCGAACCAATGACCTCAATTCTGTGAAGCGAGCACCCTACCATTGTGACGCCCCGCTGCTGACGGTGCTGATAGCCGAACCGATGATTACCGCGCAATACTGCGCCCATCGCTGATTGAGCGCGCCTAACACATGGAAGACATTGCGCCGGCCATAACTGCTTAGGAGATCCATTTAGCAAATTCGGTCTACATATCTGTGATCAGCGTCTCGAGCTCTTTCACGAGATATAGCTCTCAATCCGAAGTCCCATGGGAAGCTGACGGCATTCCCTGGCGCGCCAAGAGAAATAGTGTTCACAAAAGATTGCTAAAATTCAACTCACCGATTAAGAGTTAAGGAGTGATTTGTGGCAGCCAGATGTAAGGAAATTGCTCACCATCACTGCAGAGTGAATATCTAATCGTAAGGTCATGCCATTATAAGTGAATATTGCGCCGGTTCGTTAGTTATGCGATCCCTAATATTATTTATTTTTTGTGAGTGTCAGAGCCGACACAAAAAAAAACAATCACATACCGAAAGACAAACAAGACATTTCATAGATCTCGGTCGGATGAAATAAAACTAAACTTAAACAATAAACATAGAAACATGCTTCTTAAAGTTATATAACTCAATGGCCAATCAAATATATCTTGGATCGTGTTCTTTGGGAAAATTCCACGACAGACACTACTGCCTTGCTTCATCATGAACAGTACAATAGTACATAGTAAAACTGTAGCGAATAAATTGGACAATGATCCTTCTTTTGTGAAGGCTCGATCAACGGGAGTAAAGTGGCTCTAGATATGACTCCGCCCAGTCTACCTTACCCTTCCATTCATGGATTGCACAGTTTCTTCTGCGCTTGTCTGGGAGGAATCGAGATCATCTTTGTTTATCTTCTGCAAGTTCTTGAATTTCACGCCCTTCCACGATAAGTAGAAGTGTCAAGACGAAAGAAAAGCACGCCAAGGGAAATGGCGTCCGAAAAACTAAAATCTCTAGAAGCTGAAGCTCTGCACAGTTTTCTTACGTTCTCTTACATTGTCTATTTTTTTCATAAGCTATGTGTTTGCACTGTCTAGGGGTAGCCTCTAATTGCAATTTTATTTATTATTTATGTCCCACGAGCTCACGTAGTCCCATGCATTCACGCCATAAATAAATAAAATTAAAAGATCTTCATTCTCGTACAAATAGACCGGGTGCGTATCAGTTAAAGAGACCTTTGAGATAGAGGTCCACCTTCTGAATTGCTCTGCCAGTGGCGAGCTTAAAGGGTATTAGGTCGTTGCATATGAAGTGGCCGATTTTGCTACCTCAATTTCTGTTTTATTTCTCGTGGCTACAAATGTTCCCGTTTGTGGCATTGTAGAGAGATTCAGAAAGCGCCGAATCTCTGATTTTTTAACGTTTAAGGTTTTGGGACATAAGCGCCTCTTGCCGAGTTTTTGACTTCGTTTTTACACTATGAATCAACTTGATAATTGGGTGCTCTACTTATATGAATGGAAAAGTGGGCACAACGCCGCGGTCGCAGCTCGTAACATCAACGCTGCATTTGGGAGGATTTCGTCAAGGAGCGCACAATTCGTCACTGGTTCGAAAGGGGTAGAGAGTGAGAGAGAGAGCGATCTGGAGATGAAAGCCTCGAAGATGAAGACCGAGTAGGCCGCCATCACTCCTTAACGACGACCAACTCAATGCGCTCTGCACAATGACTGGACAAGGGTGAGAATCCCAAGAAGAAATCAAGTGTCCATCGAAAGAAGACCATGGGACCGTATGGTGGATAATGGCTGGTATATGTAGTCCACTACCAGCTCTTGAAGACCGGAGAGACTATCACAGCGGGGACTACTGTGCTAAAATTGAAGTGGTGCACCAGAAGCAGATTAAAAAGAAAGATTTGGTATCTCCTGGAATACATTTCGTGGTATCTACTTCGTTCATAATGTAAGTTCCATCTTTTAGTCTTGCAAGAGGCACTGCACGGGTTTATGCGTTTAAACTTGCCAAGCAATTTAGGCTGAAACTCTGATAGCCCCAACTCATCGACGGAAAGGGCAGACGTGTAGCGCAGTCGGAGGATGTGTCAGCTGCCGTGTGCACCAAGTTGCTGGTTCGGATTTCTCGCTCAGACCAACCAAGCCCTCCATCCCTCTGTGGTCGGTGAATTGGTCCCAGGCTTGTCAAGGAAGGGTAAAACACTGATATGTTCATCGGATGACCACCGCAAATCACTGTATGGCCTAGTACGTATTTAAATTGCCTTCATGACATCCCGTAAACTTGAATGCATGGCGCATTCCAAAAGGATTGAATAACGCCGTCCTTTGTTCTTTATCGACAGAAATTCGAGCTCTACTGCGGCTTCGAGGTCAATCAAAAATTGAGTAGGGTTCAAGAAGGAGGTTTCTTGACTTCAGATTCTTCTTACCGCCTTTAGGTTCTTCTGACAACATGGAGTTATTGGTTACATTGCGGCTGGTCGATCGAGTGAGAGTAACCCCTTCGAGCGCTGTCCCGGTGAAGAAACGAACATGAGGCAGAAGATGCGAATGGAGGAGGACATGTGGGTGTTTCGGCGATAGAAACCTAATCCATCACTGCTGTTATAATTCATTGGAATTTTCCGTCAACACCTTTTTCCAGCATGGAATGATTCAGCCACCAAATTGTTTGTCCAATTTGTCACCATTCTGGTCGAAAACTATTCAAGAAATCATGAGCAATTGAAATCCTAAGACTCTGCAAAACTTGATGAAAAATCCATCAAAATTGAAAAAAAGATCGAAAGTTTGAAAAAAAAATCAAATAAATTCCAATTACACTATTAATCAAATAAATACTGGGAAACGGTAGACGAGTGCATGACGCAGTCTCAATGTCTAACACATCGGAAAACCTCTATTCTTCAAAGGTGAAGCGATGTGCAAGTTTTGTGGGATCTATCCTAATCGGGGGGGGGGGGGGCATGTAGCGATCCGCCTCTCCAATCCCTTACATGAGTTTCTACAACGGCTACAGCTGCTCTCGCATTACCATCTCGCAAGAGTTTTTATTTAAATTCAGGGAATGTGACTGTCTGGTATGAGATGACGAGCGCAAGTGACACTTTGCGGTTGCCCCCTTCCGATTAGGATAGATCCGTTTACTGCGACATTCTGTATTGCGTATGTGTTCTGTTTTTCCCTGCCAGATAACGTCTCAATGGCTGCTTCAGTGATAGAGAACAGCTCCAATATGCTTCCGATGATCAATAGGTTCGGATAGCTGGCTTGTACGCTACTGTATCATTCTGCGCACTCAGATATCGTCAGTTAATACAGAATTTAATCGCAAGTTGTCTCGGACACCCTTTGCAATGGGAATCACTCCCCCAGTTTACCTCATCTACAAACGCGGGGTGGGAGATGTACCGCAACATCCTAATCTGGAAAAGGGCAACGTTTGCAGCAGCTAAATTGCTGCAAAGAAGTTGACAAGAGTTCATGACATGCTAATCGGTGTTCTGAGAAGAACCGTCGTACGTAATTATCTCAAGTGATAGGCTAATGACGCTAAGCATTTCGGAGATTTACGAGTTCACGGAACACCTTATTTGGAAACTGCAACGTCATCTACTGTACAGCTGAACACTGCGACATCTGCTTGATACTCTGTGCGGATCAACGACTGAGGCGAAATGTTAGCTACGGACAAGGAGCTACTCGCCATCGCTGCCCAAACGAGTCTGTGGCTATGACCGTGTCATCGAAGAATTGGGAGCAGGACATTCACTCGTGCAAGTGACAGAAGACCGCTCCGAGCTTCACCACCTACGCTCGAGGATCACAGATGCTGTTACCTTGAACAAGACGTCGTAAATTATATAGAAGAACGCTGTCTCTGTTGGTGATGACGGTAAGTTCGAAAAACGACGGGAGCCTAGGTGGCAAACGTGAATTCTAATGTAGCGATGAACCTGCATAGATCCATCCACCTACGAATAACCTCATAATGACAGACATAAGCACACCTACGAACTGCCGCAATCGGTTTCAAGGTTCGAAGTCGTTTGCAAGATGTACGCCGACGACATTAAGAATTACAAGACCACTGAGAAGGCAGATGATACCGTCTCTATTCATGCAGCGATAAACTACAGTTCCCTCTAGCTATAACGTCTCAGGATAAGACGCGACTCTCGATATAATGTAGATTTTCTCTGGTCCCGGCCAGTCTACCTTTACGCCAATAGAAATCAACTCTGCCTAAGATGCGTCGAATACAACGCTACTCCCGTTATAGCGCGGTTTTAGAGGAATTCTGCGTTCAAAATGACTCTCGTTATAACGCGACAAGGGCTCGGTTCCGGTTCCACACGGAAAATGAAGACAAGCAAGATGCTGAGAGCGTCTGCGACGAGACCTACCCTTCTATTGCCTCGTTCACCATCATGACGAGCACAAGTGTGACATATATTAGATGTATGTAGACGTTTCTCATATGTACGCTGCCCACATATGTGTTCATAGTCAGCAATATGTCAAGCACAGTAGCACTGATAGCGTAATGGGCTAGCATCCTGCCTGGAAGGTAGAGTGTGCTGGTCCATGTCAGCAAGAGGTTTGGTGGCGGCAAAAGACATTGTAACATCAGGTTAGACAAGTTTGTTGATGAACATTTATAACTGCCCTCTGGTACTCTCTATTCCTCGGATTCCTCGGACATCTGTTCCACTTATGCGAGAGAAAGTATCTCTGACGACAAGACTTCATTAATAATCTAAAGTTGTTTTATGCCTTCACTCTTTTCATGGTCACATATGTTATTACTATAGTCATATTTGGTCATTGTATGCAATTTTAAATAAGCCTATGCTTAAAAGAGTCTAATAAAGGTCAGCTTCGGCTAGACGCGACTCCCGTTATAACGCGGATTTTCTCTGGTCCCTTAAAACGCGTTATAACGAGAAGGGACTGTATATAGACTCCTGGGCTGAAAGATGGGAGCTACCTTTGGCTGCAGAAAAATCGCATTGTTTCACTATTGGCGAGACCCGCGCCGTTGGCAACCCTGCATATAAACTGAGAGGCGTCACTTTGCAGTCAGTAAATAAAGTTCGTCACTTGGGTTTCTTGATATCTAGGGATTTGAGGTTTGACCAGCACTACAAATCATTGGTTAAAAAGGCTAACTATCGCATCTACAACCTTTTTAAGGCCTTAAGAAGCAGAGATCTTCATATTCTTCTTCGAGCATATAAGACATATGTAAGCCCCATCGCAGAGTGCAGAACCACCATTTTCAACCATACAAAGAAAAATGACATCATACGTCTGGAGAGCGTTCAAAACAACTTTACTCGAAAGCATAAACTGAGATGCTACGGCATCAGTTACTATCAGATACCAAATAGTGCTGAGAGAGCCAAAATGTTGTCTTTACCAAGTCTTCACAGTAGAAGGAAAGTATTCAATCTTCTTATGTCTTTCAAAATACTCACAGGAATGGTTTCTATTAACCCACTGTGCTTTTTCGGTTTATCTTTGACAAGAAATAGGAGGGGCGAACTCAGACTTTATGTTGCGGTTGTAAAATCGCGAGCTAGAACAACTTTCTCCAAGAGTATAATGGAGTTCAACCTTGTTTCGAAGGCAAATCAAGATGCCTTGGGTCTATCTCTGCGTGGTTTCAAGAATCTACTGTTACGTTTGCAATGAACCTCATCAGATGTTTTTTGTGCTCTTTTTATTGTACATTATTGCTACTCCTTGGATGTTGTTTTTAACAATCTACTTCGACGTGTGGCTAAGGCCCATGTCTTGAATAAATAAATAAATAAATAAATAAATAAATAAATAAATAAAGTAGGGTGCGTTATTCATTGGACACACTGATGGACACTGATGGATGGTGACCAACTCCGTGTTTAGATGCCATACACATTGAGTGGCATTACAGCTCCACGTGGTGCTTAGTATAGTTGTGCCTTTTGAGTAATTTTATCGAACGAATGAATGAACGAATTTATTCGTCGTCGACACCTTTCGAACAAATAAATGGAAAAATTATTCCCTCATCAATTTATTCGAATGATCGAAAATCGAATATGCACCGTTCTTTATTTACTCGAATATTTGTATAGTCGAACAATTTGTTCGATGCTGGTTTTGTGCTTAAAGATCCAACGTTTATTCGATTTTCGAGAAAAATTGAAACATTCGATATTCGAATAATGTGCGAATACGGCTCCTTCCGATGTTCCAATTCGAACGAATACTCGCAAATTTAGAAATATCGAGTATTCGACTATTCGAATAATTATTCGAATAGATGATTCGAGTAATTATTCAAACATATTCGTCCGAACCCAACTATGGTGCTTAACATATCGATGTACAATATCGAACATGCTGTCCTGCTCAACACGCAATAGCGGCCCCTTTACGCTACAAAGCACCATTTTAGGAATTCTTTTAGAATTTCATATTTCGAAATTGAGAGCATGTACGTTTTTAAAGACTTTTTATAAGTTTATAAGTTTAAGTTTCTAAGTTTACCAGCTCAAACTATACCTTGTGGCATACACATCCCAATAAAGCTGAACAATGCATATAGGCTTGAAAGGACCAATCGAGCAGGAGTGGCAATTTCTAGAGTGAATTTAGTTTGACGAAAACACCTTATGTACTACAGCAACCCAATTAACTTTTATATGTCTTGAATACGATATTTTTGCAATTCCACCCACTATGCCGTATTCGGAGGGCAATAACTATGTCAATTCCGAACTCTTCCGGCTACAAATTGAATATTTGGTACATGTCGCGAAGGTGAGCAGCATTCATAGGTGGGAGCGCGCCAACCAATAATAACTAAGAACAGAGTAGACCGAACACGTGCCGGCTGATCAGAGTATCGACTATACTCGCCCTCTCTGAATGGCACACCACTCATTGTGGTCTCGTTGGATGGCGTGTTCTCATCTCCCCGTCTTCGAGACATATACCTTACATTTTGTGGTCAATAAAAAGTCCTAGTAGCACACTGAAGTACAGCGGTGTAAATTACGAAGAGATGAAGTTATAGTGATGCGGAAATGCAGGACAAGCTTGTGTGACGTGTGATTTTTTCCAATTTAGTCGGTGCAGTTCAAAAACCTTATTGCATACTAAAAACATAGAAGCATATTGCTTTGCTACACTTTTGATGAACTTAGATTAATGAGCTGTTTTCGCCAAACTGAGTTCACTATACAAATTGTCGCGCCCTCGATCGATGCTGTTGGTCCTATATGCGTTGTTCAACTCTATTGGATTTGTGTGTCAATTCGTATGGTTGCTCTGTATGTTTGTACGTCAGCTTGAACTGTTGAACTCAAATATAAATACGTTTTTACACAGCTGTCATAACTGTTCAACATTATTCTACAGTTTCTCAAAAATAAGTCTCTATTTTCGAAATATGGAATTCTAAAAAAGTTTTAAAAAGCAGCGCTATTGCTGTTGCTTGTTGAGCGGAGCGGCGTGTTCGACATTATTTCCATTCAGACCTCACTGATGAGCAGCTTACTCAGGCTCACTACAGCAACGCCATATCGCGTGTCACAGTGTGCTAGTAGATCATTCTCGTTCTCGCAGTGATAAGATCGAATACACCGTTTACGACTCGAACAAGGAAGACCAATGAACGGTATCATGGGCGTTTCGGTGTCTTTGCTCAGGCAACACGACAGCAGGTACACCCCCCCCCCTCTGCTGGGGGGCGTGGCGTCAGGAGGTACACCGCTGTTCTGCGGACCGGAAACTTCTGTTTTGCGTGTCAAAGGTTTCGTAAGGCAGCCGTTAGACTCTCGGTGAAGCCTAGGGGGTTAGGGGTGGGTGAGCAAAGGGGATGAGAGGAAGATCGCACGTCCCCTAGCAAGAGGCGGGTGTACCACCTGACTGTTACCCCTTTGCTCTCCACATCCACGGTCTATGTGAAGTAAATTTGCTCTCATACAAAGTTCCCTCCGAAGGGCACAGTGTGGATGGCCACCCAATTTACGACAATACGGTCAAAGCTACAGATCCTCTAACGTCGACGAACAACGGCATTCAGAATGCCTTCTCACACCTTTTTCTGAGCCACACAATCAGCGGAATATCACTGATGAAGCGTTCATTCAAATTCAAATTGACGATTCGTTGCAGACAAAGCGTTGCTGAAGGAGTTTGCATGAGAAACGTATTGTGAAATACTATTCAGCCGATAAGTATTCATTCGGCTTTTGTCCGTTCTATGAATCATTCAAACCATTAATTTAAAAATCATTATGAAATTTCAAGTGGTGTGTTCACTTATATGTAGCTGCACTCAAAATTTCTAAGAAAGTCATCCAAGGTTTTCCTCGAACAAAATATATTCTGTTTTGGATAGTTTCTACGTTAAAGGAGAAGGATAAGGATAAAGAACGGCGTTACTCAACCCCTTTTTAGATGCGCCAGCGCATTCTATGTACTTCTACGGGATGTCGTGGAGGCGACATGAATGTGTATTTGGCCATATAATGACTTGCGGTGGCCAGTCGATGAACAAGTAATCGCTTTCTCCTTCCCAGACACGTCTGGTATCAATTCGCCAATTCGCCGACCCGGAGGAATGGAAGGCTTGGTTGGCCTTGGCGGGAAATCCGAACCAGGAACCTAGTATCGGTGCACGCGACAGTCGGCGCCCTCTCCGACTGCGCTACACGTGCCCAGTCTCTACGTTAATGTGGAAAAAGCTCGTTTTGATATGGACGATGTTCAGTTTGATTTCAAAAGCATCAAGCTTGTTTAGAAGAGTTTGCAAATTGATCTAAAAATTGTACTCTGTATACTTTGACCAGTAAACATTCATGTGCAGAATAAAAGCGGGTTGTGAAGAGAGAATTCACACAAAGAAATGAAAGCGCAAATAGTAAAGGCATATGTGCTCGTATTCCAGAAATCGTAAGGGCGTAAAGCTGAGTAACTGCAGGCGAGAATCTCAGTCGAAGTGGTATAAAAAATCGTCGAGTATGATTTCACACCTGAAGGCATGTTCACAAATGCTCGAATCTCATGTCTTAAACAAATTACGAGAGAACGGTTCAACATCAACGCTAGATAATCCTTTCACGACCTGCACTGCATTTTTAGGTAACACCCCAATGGGTCTAGTGAGATGCGCCGAGAAAAGCCACCTGTGATGCATTGGTGAAAACTTGACTTCAAGGGATCGACTCATGGCAAACTCGCAGACAAGACTGCCGCTACCGATTCGCCTACAATTTCCCGTTCCAGAGATCATCCAAGGTCAAATTGAAAACGTTGGCTCCTTCAATAGAATGCCCGTTTCAGAAAACGTTATCTCATGTGGCTGCATATTGAGTCGATTGGAACGCCGCAAATCCTATAGAGATTGGTTAACCAGGTTCTGAGGGACAAGTTCAACCAATCGGGATGCTTTTTCTATCGGCAGGTGTAGTATAATGAATCACAGATTCTTGACAGTTCTTCTTCCTCTTTTTCTTCAGTGTCTGCCTCGCTTCGTCGCGGGGTCCGCACTTCTGGTGCCGTGACGCTGAAGAAGAAGAAGAAAAAGAAGTTGTGTCGAGAATCGGTGATTTATTATAAGACGATTGATTGACGCTGTGACGATTCTCGACATAACATTACGCCAATATCAAATGTCTTCCTTTTGGGCAACAGGAGCGCGAGAAGAAAAAAAGAAGAAGGACAGACATAAAAAAGACGACGAAGACAGTTAAAAGCGGGAATCGGAATGGGTTTCCGAAACACCAAGAACCACAGTGAAGGAAAATGCTAACACAGTCAATTCAGTTACAAAACGTTACTGAACAGGTTACCCTTTCATTAAGGAACATATTTGCTACATACTTCGTTAATAGGGTAACGATTCCTTCCTTTTTGAAGAAAGGCGCGAGTATTTCACGCATTCGAATATCCAAAGAGTCGACTATGTTCGGGCGTCCAAATCCTGCATTACACAAAAAGAGCTACTTTGTTTCTTCGCTCGTCAGCTCAAAATTGATTGCCTTAAATGTCAAATGCTGGACTGGTTTTCTGGCAAAATATACGGAATCAATCACTACTATCATCATCGATGGAAGCAATCATGATGAAGAGCTTTAATAAAAGGGAACAGGGCATGTGGGCGGGCTAAATAATTGATGTCAACGTCGATTTATCGTCCAGAACTGATCATTCCATACACGAACATGACGGACGCAAGACAGTGTTCACGGCAAGAAGGCAATATCGACCGACCAATATCAATCGATATCACGGGTTTCCGCGCAAATGCGACTCCTTCTAGTGAATCAATCATGCAAATATGATGGCCGACGGATAGGACTTGGAGCAAATAAATATTATCGATCAGCATTGATTTCTGATTGGAGCTGACCGTCAGAGCACTGACCAATGGATATCGATCAATATCAAAATTTTCCCCAAACTGACCTTCCTCCATGAAACCGTGTCAACATAATGCTAAACGCCAAATAATCTGCTAGTCCGAACATCAGTGTTGCTAGCTTCTTCAATTGCGAATAAGAATAAAAAGAATTTTTGGAGGCATCTGAAGACGTTGTACAAAAGCTAGGTGTCGGCTTGTCTGTCGATCGTTGCTTGTGTTGAATGATTGTGACTTTTCGATGTCTGCCTTATGCAGCGTATTGAATAAATAACAATAATTAAATAAATAAAAGTGTTATTCGCGCACAAAAGCATTTGCTAAAGGAAAGGGATTCAAAGATATCATTTTAACGTTAAGAGGGATACTTTTAAAACTAAATTGAGCACAATTTAAACTAAAACGACGGTACTGAAATCCAAATAAACGCCTTCCGAATCATGATGAACGTCCTCCAGATTATGCTAGAGACTCTCCAAGATGGTTGGAATAATTTTCGCCCTAGAAAATTTAGTATGCCTTTCTTTGAAATTTTTAAATTCACCTGCCGCAATACGTAAGTGCACTTTTTGAAATTCTATAAATTCTAATCTTTTAGAGAAAAATGACGCACAGGAATGTAGCATCTCTTTAATGCTAAAAAAAGGTTGCGCAATGCATCCTGCGCTTTCAGGACATCTCGATTTTCCATTCGCTTTCGGAGGCAGCGAATTATTAGTGCTGGAGGTCCTAATATTCCATTCCAAGTCTTAACAATTCAGGTATTAGAGGATTCTTGAAAGACTTCATAAAGTGGGTTCTGAGGATGATTACGGAAACCATAACTGCCATCCCAACAGGAAAGTCCACAAATACACACATTTAAAAAATAGTTGGAATGAAAAGACATGCAGCATAATGTGCAACGTGAGGCAGCCACTAGACTCTCGAGGAAGTTCAGGAGGTTGGGCCAGGATGAAAATGCCAAGAGGACGAGGAGTAGAACGCCCGTCCCGTTATAAGTGTTGGAGGAGTGCTCTCACCTCTACTCTTCTTCTACACACCTCCAAGATTCCAGAGACAATCTCATGGTTGGAGGTGAGGTGCAAATTACTGATGACGTAAGAATATGCTAAACAGTAAAGGATGACCAGGACGCTCACTCCATTCAAGCAACTCTTGACTACATAAGCAGTTGGGCTAACCAGTGGAATCTGCCAGTTACACCAAAGAAATCAGAAAAAACCAGAAAGGGTACTTACCTAAGGAGCGAATAATACAGCAAGGATACCTGCCTATAAGTTATTGATATACATTACAAGGCCGTGGTCAAAATGGCTAACTGTTATAAATACATATAATCTCTGCAGGGGTTTAAAAAGCAAAAATACTGAAACGCTTTTAATTGCTTACAAAACATATGCACGACCCGTAGTTGAGTTTGGAACAACGGTTTTCAACCTCGTCAAGAAAAGAGACGCTGATATGATGGAGAAGGTTCCGAATAATTTTACACGGAGACTCACAATGAGGAGCTTTGGCGTAGATTATTCACAAGTACCAAACGGCAGAGAAAGAGGTAGGAGTCTCGGACTAAGATCTTTGGTGTGTAGAAAAAAGGTTGCTGATCCTATAATGCTGTTCAATATTCTCACGGGCAAACTCCACATAAACCCTTCGCAATTTTTCGGCGGACAAGTGGTAAGAACAAGACGCTCCGGGTGCACATTCCCATTGCAAGAACCACGATCAGATCTCCATTTTTGAGATATAGAAGGCTGCGGAAGCTCAACTCTCTACTTGCGGAACTCGAAATTAACCTGTCCATATCCATGCATTCTTTCGAGGAGTTGCTGTCGACTAAATCCTGTTCATAGCTGCTTTCACAGTTACGAATGCCTTTTGCCCATGTTTGGTTGCTGCTTTATGAGCCTTTGAAATAGTAGTACTTTCCCTTTTCTCACTTACGCACGAGTATCATGTGCACACTATGAATAAATAAATAAATAAATGTGACCCCAGATTGGGATTGCACCCGACTATGTCCTCCAGTGGTACCACTGAATGATGAAAAAATGAAGAAACCTTTTTATTAATGTCGATGTGACCACAAACAATTCTATGAACGAAATCAGATTTATCACAATGAAAGTCGTTCATTTCTTGCACGGGCATTCTCCCCAATGAGTACCGATTTCTCAAAAGTGCAGACTTCTCAAAAAGGGGGACCTTGTAACGTACTTGCGTCCTTCGTTCCTTTCCTCTCGGCGTGTCCACCCCCAACCCCTATCAAGTTAAAGATGACCAGTCCTTATCTGATGAATCCTACGAAGTATCTGTTCTTATGTCTAGCATGTATTCAGTACGTATCCTACTATACATAATCGGTTAATGTCACGTGTCCGTCACGGGGAGGGAGACTGAAGCCAAGTGATGCCTACGGCACAGCGGCGTATGCCAGCCGGGCTTTCTTTGAGCTTAACCATGGGCGATTGCTGGCGAACTATATCCTAGGCGGCAGATCGCCCAAGTTTACGATATTTTGAGCGGGCAACGCGCCAGGGTATGAATGGGGATCAAGTTCCCAGCGCCGGGATTCAGAAGACGTGCAAAAGACGTCGTCCAACGTGCGATGGGATTGACGAGCTGAAGATGTCGTTCAACTGGCGTCAGGATTCAGAAGACGTGCTGCAAATGTCGTCCAACGTGCGCAGATGTTCAGAAGACATGCCACAGACGTCCAACTTGCGTAGGGATTCCAAGTAAGGGGAACCAATAGGAAAGGGACCAGTAAAGAGGGAACCAGCAAAGAGGGACCACTGGAGGAGGAATAAGGGGAGTCCAGTATTTTTCCTCAATATCGTCCAATGTGCGTCGGGTTTCTGAAGACGCGCCATAGAAGTCGTGACGTTGTGTCGGGGTGCAGAAGGAGTGTCATAGACGTCGTGGCAACGTCATGACACGTGAACCGTGACTCAGTGTTACATGTGGGTGCTTGACTAACCATCGCTCACGCCAGCACATAGGTAAGGAGGTATTAGCGGGGAGAGGAGTGGAAGAAGTAGGGAGGGTGATTATGGGATTCGGAGGAGCACTGCTGCAGTCGGACAGTAGTTGTCGACCTGTCGACCAATACCGATCAATTTTAATTATTTTTCTGCATACAGATTGGGACTCTCATGATTTGTTTCTCGCCACGTAGAGAACGGGCCCTTCAGAGAATAAATCGCGTACATGCGATTGAGGGTGGATGGGCTTCATAGGAACAGTGAAGATTCTGCCCACCATATCCCGCTGCACTAATCTATATAATAAAGCAATTTTTATTGCAGTAAAAGTAAGAAAGCCTAAAGAAGAAAGGGGAAGGACTGGGGATGTTCTATTGTCGGGGTTTGAGGGCGAAGCCCCCAACCAGATGTTGGCGGCCGCTAGGCCGCTGAACGTCTGGTCATTATTATAAGAATAGCATGCAGTAAATAGGTGATATAAAAGGGATAGGGTGAAACGGCGGACGAGCCCTTTCCAGACAGCTGACGGCAGACGACCTCCAGGCCTGGGCGAGGTAGACGTGACTCCCGTAGCAGGGCGTCCTAGAGTCCCTTGGGAATCCCCAGCAGTAAGAAAGCATTAAAATAAAACCAAGAACAATAAGAAACAAAAAATACGCCTCAGGCGTCTCCGGGTCACCTTTACGTATCGCGCCATGGTGAATCAGTCGACGCGCACGCACTCAGTTTTGCAGGAATCTAAACGGCGATTTGCCGCCGGAGCGTTTACATTTTCTATAATCAAATTTTTTTCCATCTTTCAGCTACGGGACGAGTTGTTCTCACTGGAGGGGATCAGGTATGCACTATCATATATTATGTTGTCTGTGTTTCACTTCATACACTACTTATCAACTGACTATGGAGTGGCCCCCCCCCCCCCCCTCGGAATTGCGCCTGCAGCTGTAGTGGCCAGGCCAGGAAAGGTCAGCGGGATTCCTGGACGATCTGCAGTAGGGAGACCCAGCAGGAGAACCGGCCGCCGCCCGACGGCTTGCGCCTGGGGGTGGTCGTCGCCGGCGACCGCGAAGGGCAATGCGGCGGTCGGGAACTGTACTTTGGAAGCCGCAGCGCAGGACGGCGAGGCGGCGCGGCGCGCGGCGGCCGCGTGCGCAGTGCGGGCAGACGCCAGACTGCAAGAGCGGCGGCGCGCGGCCGCAGCCGAGGCAGCGACGCAGGCGGTCGCTCGATGTGCGCTCGCCTCCGAGCCCCGCGGTGGTCGGCGCCGGCGCGCGTGTAACCTCTTCGGCCAGCCGGCCAGCCAGCCCAGAGAACGATCACTACCGATCCGGGCCGAGACGTTCTTTGTGCTGCTGGACAACTCGTCCAGCCCACGTGCGGCGTCTCGACGCGTGACCGTCGCCGGCTGGACGAGTTTCCGCGTCGCGACATCAGTTTCCGACATTGACCCTGTTCGTTATCTCGTTTATCAGCGCTCGATAATTGATCGCCCGTAATTATGCCGTCGTAATTGATTGCTGCCGATTTTCTCACTCTTCAGCTCGATTCCGTCACCATTGTCTCGCTAAGTATTGATAAACGCGAAGAAAAAACCTTTTGTGTCGGAGCTTTCTGCAACGTCTGCAGCTTATTCTGCCATACGACGGCTTGGCTGAATTATACATCCCTTGCCAAAACGCTGATGATAGAGTGTGCCGTCATGATGTTGCTTCCTCTCTTTACAGTCGATAGAATTCTTTTTAATATTAAAATTCGAATTAGGATGTTAATTTTCCGATTTGCCAGAATTTACCAAGAAGCGAAAATCACGAAGAGACCTGATATGGCTAATTTTGTACATTACACACTTTACAGCTGTGTAGAAATACAGGCTGCAGCAGGACTGAGAGCGCAGTCGGAGGAGGCGCCGGCTGTCGCGTGCGCCCAATTACATGTTGTTGGTTCTGGTTTTCCGCCAGGCTCACCATGCCTTCGATCCCTCTGGAGTCAGTAAACTGGCACCAGACTTGTCTGGAAAGGACAAAACATTAAGACTGTCGGCAGCCACCGCAGGTCATTGTATAGATCAAATTCGCGTTCAAATTTCCTCACGACAGAAGCAGAAGTAGAGTGCGTGGCGCATGCGGAAGGGATTGATTATTGCTGTCCTTTCTCCTTTATTCCTTATGTTGGCCGTTGCTTTGAGCATACATCTCAGACGAGTTATACAAAAAATCGGTAAATTCGATAACAATACCCCAGCTCTTTTTGAACATTTTGAAGAAAATATACTGTGCACAGCCTTCAAGCATACTTGTTCTTGTTGTTCTCGCATAGAGTGCGCGTCGTTGAGACGTATTTAAATAAATAAATAAATACTTGTTTTTTCATTTTCATATTTTTATTTCATTTCCTTTTTTAAATTTTGGTACATGTCGCAAAGGTGAGCAGCATTGGGGGTTGGGGGCGTGTCAGCCAATCATATTCAATCAGAGCACCGACCAAACACATACAAGCCAATCAGAATACCGACCGTACACACCCTGTCTCAATGGCACACCTATTAGATGTAGGCTGATTGGCTGGCGCATTCCCACCTCCTAATGCTGCCTACCTCCGCGACACGACTATTCTCTGAGATTGAGAATCTGGGCGCTGAAAGTCATTGTACAGACCAAATACGCATTCAAACTGCTATCATGACAGCCCTTAGAAGCAGATTACATGGCGCACCCTAAAAGAGATTGATTAAAGTCTTCCTTTATCCTTATGATTATCAAGGTAAGGCCTTCCATTCCTTAGGGACTTGTGAATTTGTATAAGGTTAGTCTCGATAGAGAATGCTTTCGAGGAAACTTTCGAAAAGATTCTTTGAACCTCTGGTTATTACAGGTCATTGTATAATCAAAATTCTCTTTCGTATGGATGTGCGACATCCAACAAGAGTGGAATGCGTGGCGCGTCCTAAAAACAGGACTAATGAACACCTACACTTGTTGCTACATCCTGTATCTGGATTGCGTGTCCCCAATCGTCCCTTTGTCCAACACCGGGTTTGGAGATGCTTCTACACTTTAAACAAGGAGTATTCTAACTCTTGCTGCCAATTTTTGCCTTTCATCACACTTTCACGTTCACGCGTCACGCACTTTCCCTAACGACCGGTTTTGTTCCAGGATATGGGCCTTTGCACTTAGTAAACACCTAAAGCAATCGGTTGAGGTGGTTATGTCGTCCCCTCCATAACTCATACCTTTTGTGTTTGAACCTCTAAAAACAAGGAAGTGTTACTGGCGCATTTGAGGGCGTTTATGGAGGCAATGGCAAAAAAAGCACCCTTTGGCCCCTTCACCTTGATTATACGAACATTTTAATTTAAAAAAAAACTCGTCCTCTAGAAGCATGAACGTTACTTGATCTCTCAGTCTTTGCCTTCATGCGAATTGGGGAGCATTTCTACTCAATTCTTCAACCCATTCGTCAGATTTTAGGATATTTTGTAGCGAATATTTAAGATTAAAGAGAGTTGACCTGGGGCCAGTTTCTTCAACGACTTATAGAAACTTTTCACCATATCGTTTGTTGATAAGCCGTGCTATCAGGAATTTCGGCTGTATTTTTCCGCTAAATTGCTACACATTGTTGATGAATCCGGTCCTTTGATGTCTGGAGCAAATTGACGGCAGGAGCTGTTCTAAGGGCGCGTGGTAGCGCAGATGGATGAGGCGCCGGCTGCAGCGTGTTACCGATTCCAGGTTCTCGTTTCTCAATCAGACCTGTCTGGGAAGGATAACACACTGCTTGTTCACCGGCTGGCCACGCAAGTTGTGATATAGGCCGAACAGGCATTCAGACCTTCTCGTAGAAGTAAAATGCGTGGCACATTCCAAAAGAGGTCGATTAACGTCGCTCCTTTTATCCGCACCCTTTGCTGTGTCTTCTGGGCCTAACCCAAGTTAGGCTGCGAAATCGGAAATACGAGGAGGATCGGATGCATTATGCAGTCGGCAGGAAGCCCAGTTTCCCGGGTATACCCCACGGTGTATCTTGTCAGGTTCATTCCCGGATCAGCCAATACTTTCTTCCGTCCTGGATCGGTTATTTGGTACTGGATGAGTCTGGAATGTGTGAAACACTGGCTTGGCCATCGACTAGCTACCGCTACTCATTGTTCAGGTGAAATACGTATTCGAACCGGTTCCGCGATATGAAGGAGAGTGCGTGGCTCATCCCAGAAAGGGTTTGACTGACTTTGACGTTGCTCTTTTGCTAACCGAAACGTGACCACTTATCCCTGGTGGTGTGTGAGATGATTTTTCTGTTCGATACTCTTTGAAAAGTGGAAAAAACGCAAAGCAGCTCAGTACAGGATTCTTATCATTTTAATGAATTATCCGATGAAAAAATGGTTTATGCCTATAGGATGCGGTTGTGATGCACTCTCTGTGATTAGTGTGAGAACGAAGGGATTGCAGTGTAATTCTTCCCAAGCTCAATTGTTATGATATGTTGGGAGCTAACTAACGTTCGATGAGGTCAGGGGCCAATTTCGTCAACCGCTTACTGCTTTAATGGAGAAAACACCGCCATTCATCAGCATCAGGTTTGGCGGTATTTTCCTTGTTAGAGGGCAGCAAGAGGATGAATCTGACCCCAGATGGGTTGCTAGCTAGTTACGGTCAGCTTGAAAGGATTAGATGGCTTCAACAAGGCTTTCTATAGGTAGAACCACATAGTGTCCTGTAGCAGCGTTATAGTGCACTCGGGCATCTTTCTGTGACTGAATCATAAAAATCAGCCAGAATTTGGTGCCACCGTAATCCAATGTTCGATCGGGGCGCGGTTGCTGCGTTCCCGCGTTAGAGCGACGCTGTGTATAGCGGACTGTTGCCATACTTCTAGTATTTCCTCGGATGTTCACAAAATTCCATGATACTCCTATTTGAGTACATTTGAGTCGCACACTATCGTGGGCGCTGAGGAATCAAATTGGTATCTTCCGAAATAAAACCAGCTTCTTCCACATTACACTAAAGACTCTCCGTGGTGGTTAGAACAAGTTCTCGTTCAAGTCAAATTCAGTGTGACTTTAAGAAAAAGTTCAATTCTGCTACCCCAATAAGTGAACACACTGTTTGGAATTTTATAAGTTTTGTAAAAATTTAAGTGAAAAGTTGTGGGCACTATTGTACTTCCGCAACTCCACGGGTCAAAGAGAGGTCGAAACTTCTTTTTTCGCTCAAACTTTGTGTAGGAGGGTTACTTGGGATGCTGATCACGAATATGACATCCGTTTTTCGTTTTACGCTGGAGTACGGTAGGTTACAGTAGGTGCGGGTGACTAAGGCTGCCAAGGTCATGGTCACTGATTTCGCCCAAACTTCAGCTATAGGGGTCATCTGTGGTGTTACGGGTGAGCACAGTATGCAAGCGGTCCCGCAGCGATCGCCTGAAAATTCGCAAATCAACGGGAAACCATTTTTGCGGGAAACTCTTCGATAGGCGAAGGCTTAATCGAGAGATAGCAATCTAAGCATCATGGCCCTCCAGGCACTGTTCCACAATCGCTTTTCCACAGCATTAGTCACCCACACCTACCGTAACCTACCGTACTTCAGCGTAAAACGAACAACGGATGCCAGATTCGTGATCAGAACCCAAACAACCCCCATAGGCGAAGTTTGGGCGAAATCGGTGATCATGACCTCGACAGCCTTATTCACCGGTACCTACCGTAATCTGCCGTACTCCAGCGTAAAACGAAAAACGGATGTCAGATTCGTGATCAGTACCCCAATTAACCCTCCCCTAGACGAAGTTTCGGCGAAAATTTTTTTTTCGACCTCTCCTCAACCCGTGGAGTTGTGAAAGTTCAACAGTGCCATGTTGTGTTTTAAAACTCATTTTAGAGTACACGAAAGCAGCAATTTTTAGCGCGTCAAAGGAAAGGATTGGGCCGTGCACCCGGTTAGCTTGCTGCAATTTAATTAGATCGAACTTGCAAATGCTGCTTACATGAAACAGCGAAATGAAGATATCTGTTTGTGCTTCCTACTACCGTTTTTACTAACAACTGCGCAGCCAAGCGGTAACAAAATTGGTAGCTACCAATCTATTTAAGATCTCAGCGAAGTAGTCGAATGCACAGCGCGATCTCTTTTTTACAACGCTGAAGAAAACATCCCTTTCTGTGCACTGAAGTAGACCGTAACCGCAATTCTTCCTCAAAATATAAAATTTATAAATTTATATAAAATTTCAAAAAATGCATTCGTTTATTGAGGTAGCTGAGTTCAACAATTTCAAGAAAGTGTTAAAACATTTTCTGTGGACAGAACATTATTCATATTTTCTCGAAGGGTCTCTAGTGTAATGTGGAAAAGGTTCATTTTAATTTGGAAAATATTCAGTTTGATTTCAAGATATGTATATTCTTTATAGTTCTTTTTGTTGCATAGCTAACAGGTGTGAAACTCCATGCAAGCAGAAATTTCGTTATCAGTCAAATAAAAATTTTGGACGAGAGTATGGCGCAATCTCTTCTCTTCGCACAAGAAATGGCCGCCTTCCTGTTCTCTAGAACCAACTTCAAACCATTATCTTTCCTCGGAAAATGAGAATTGTATAGAGTTACAAATACTGTTTTGTCTTTTTGGGTAGATGAACTGAAACTTCAAAAAAGTCATACAAAATTTTCCTTGAACATAGAAATTGTTATAACCTTTTTCGGGAAGTTTCTAGTTTAATGAGGAATAAGCTCGTTTTGATTTGGACGATATTCAGTTTGATTTCACAAGTGACAACCTTGCTTAGAAGAGTGTCCACTTTGATTTGAAAAGTGTCCAATTTGATGCGGAAAATTGTTACACAGTTAAGTTTGCCTCAGCCCTTGCGAGCGGGAGTTGAATGCCTTGCCGAGTGTCTTCACGAGGCACCTAAATTGCTAGACGACGATGGACAAGATAATCCATTTGAATCACTGGAGCATTGGCTCACTGTAAGGTTTTCTCGACGCCTGCAGCAGCAACGTTGGAATTGAGATTCGCTGACGACGTCGTCGGAATGCGTGATGTGATGGAGGGGTGCCGAGCGATTCTACAGTGTGCGCGTGGGCGCTTCTTGCTACTGCGCCGCGTGCTCATTAAAAATTCAAGCGGTTTAGGCGGCACAGCATCATCGCTGCCGAAAAAACGTGCATTAGGAAGATGGATTAGGTTAGGCCCCGTGTGGTCGAAGGCGACGGCAGGCTTTCATTCATAGAAGGCGCTCATTAAAAGAGGGTGAAATGCCACGGGCCGCGTTGATTGATCCCTTTGGGAGGTGCAGGAGGCGTGGTTGAGCGTTTGTTTAGTCGGAAAATTCATCGCAGGCCCACCGACCATTCGGTCTGATGCGTATGAGAAACAGCTGACACTTCATCAGGCGCTTACCTACGTGTTGCATTGCTTAAATCCTTGCCATCGCGCACGCATTTTCGAATGAGGAACGTATGTGCAGCGCATACTGCAGCTACTGAGCGACAGGGATGAACCTTAGCTTGTTCACGCTCTAGAGGTCGCGTGGTAGCACAGGCTGAGGGGGCGCTGGCTGTTGCCTGCACACCGAATCGCGGCTCCTGATTCGAGTTCCTCCCAGTTCACCCAAACCATTCATTCTTCCAAGGTCTACGAATTGGTACCAGGCCCTCTAAGAAGATTAGAAACCTGACTTAACCAATGGCTGACCACGGTAAGTGGTCAGCCAAACACCCTAAGAATATTAGACACTGATGCCATTCATCCTTCCGGGGTCGACGAATTGGTATCAAACCCTCTAAGAATATTAGAATCCTGACTTACCCACTAGCTAATTACACTATGCTTTGGTATAGGCTAAATACGCATTCAAACTGTCCCCATGATATCGCGTAGAAGTAGTATGCGTGGCGTACCTCAAAGAGGTACTGATTAGCGTAACCCTGATTAGCATCAGAGAGAAGGACCAGATCGGCCAACACTAAAGTCCTTCAAATGTTATGTTCTTCCTTCGTTATGTTCGTTTTTGGTAAAGCATACAAATAAACTCAACAATATATAATTAAGTAAAGCCTTTTTCCCACTTCACCACTTCTTTTTTAGAGCAAAATCTTTTTTATTGATAATCCTGTGGGTATTCCTTGCAGTGTTTTGAAAATATTTTTCATTAATTAGTTAGTTGTTTAGCCTTAGTGGTGTTGACTTTTTGCAGGCTATTCGCCACCCGCAATCTATTAAATTTTCTGCTATAACTGTAAGTATGTATGCACCAAACCTCTACAAGATTATGCTCGCGTGTATTATGTTGTTGCCTAATTAGTGCAGTTGTTCATAAATAAATTTTATTCAACAAAAACATAAACGGGAAAAGGTAAAGGACGGCGTTAATCAGTGCTACTTTCGGATGCGCCGCGCATTCTGCTTCTACGGAGTGGGCTGTTGTTGTTTGTTGTGAAGACGAAGTCATAGTCACATGTACAATTGCCAAGGAGTCGAAAAAGTGAATAAAGGAAAAGATCAGGCTTTTTACATACTAAAATAATATTAAACTCACTGCAGCTAAGGGAAATTTCATTTAACGATTTTACCGAATTTACCGATTTTAACGCAAACTTTTTTCGTTAAAAAATGGTCGTTAAAAATTTACCGAAAAACATCGGTTCATCGGTTCTCGCGTCTACACCCCTGGTGTAGGCGCGAGAACCGATGTATGGTTCGGCTGCGCTTCCACGAACCCCGTTCAGTGCCAGTTTAAGTCCCCGACGTCAGCGGGTTCTATGCTATGTATGTCTAGACTCAGGCAGACTGTTTCCTGTGTCTCAGCTGCGCGGATTTCGGGTCCCAAGTTGTTTATCCCATTTTCACTTCCAACTGGACAGTTTTCACGCCAAATATTTTAAAGCAAATTGGACACTTCTGACACCAAAATAAACTTGACAACTTCAGAATCAAAACGAGCGTCCTCCCGAGACCTTCTGAGATGGTCAATAAAGCTTTTTTCGAAACTTACAATTCTCCTGCTCATAAAAGTGAATCGCTGCTAAAAATTTTATGATATTTTTGTTTTTCAAAGGAAAGATTAGTTTAAAGTTTATTGTATCTAAAGTGCACGAAGCAGATACTTTTTCGCAGTATTGAAGAAGGAGATCGCGCCGTGAACTTGTCTAGAACGTCATGTATTGCACTTGATAGTGCAAGTTCATATTTCGTAGTGATGCATAGGGCAAGTTCTGCATACTTTAGGCTGTGGTGTGCAGGTGTCTGTTTCTACAATTGTTTCTGTTGCACATTTTTTTAAATCGCGGAAGCAGACCTTCTGCCATTAATTAAATGAAATCGCGAGGTGTGCCAGGCAAATTCATTGCGTAACCTCCTCTTTTTTTTGTACTCAAAATTACTGCTTTCCTGCTTTTCAAAATAATTAATTTAGATAAGTAATACATAATAATAAGATAGTAAAGAAAATTTATTTGATCCATCATTCAGTATTACATATATATATTTAATAAAATAGTATATGTATTTGATAAATTTACTTGATCCATTTTTTCCTTGAAAAATAAACATTTTTTGTTTTATTATTTTTCATTTCATGCTTCCATTTTCAGTAAAAGGTTTAAGCACTGTACTGGCCTTTTTGGAGCACATGAGGTATAAATTTCATAAGAAAGTGAATATTCTTTGACTTTAATTTACGAAGCGATTTTTTATTTCTAACTGATTATTATTTCTAACTGAATAGCTGAATATTAATTGTTATTCACTGAATCTGAATGTACTGAATTTGAATTGACTTTGATTTTCTGAGAGCCATTCTTATGGCCTTCCTAGAAGTCGTGATGCATGCTTTAATCCGGAGGGTGGTCTGTTTGACCTGGTAGGCGGTTAGTTTAGTTTTAAAAGAGTTTTAGAAGCTTTCTTTGAGAAGCGTCCAATTTGCACTGAAGTGTCTAGTCTGACCTGAAAACTATATATCAGCTAAGCGAGCAAAATTTTGTTAACTTCTTTCTAATATGAGATAGATACACTACAATGGGCTGAGGATGGCCGTCCACAGCCAGCACTTTTCGTCCGGTATTCCAATGACGATGTTCGTCTACATATGTATCGATGGGAGTGTTTGATTTAGCTGAGAAGCTGCTGCAAGAGGCCTCATTTAGCCGTAATGAAATTCGTTTTACGTCGGATTTCCCATCTGGATTGCCGTCTCTGGAATAGCTTGATTAGACTACAAAAAAGCTGAGAGAAATCTATTTTTAATTCCGAGAAAAAGGAGCGTTCAGTGTTATTCTGCGGCTTTGCAGGTGGTTTCATGCGAAACGTTGGAAACAATCAATTTTTTAAGACTTTTTTTTAAAGACTTGTCCTTGCTTTTCAGCCGCATAGCGTTCTCATTATGGAGTTTTCGCAATGAGAGCGTGAATAAGTTATTATTGAGCAGAAATGGAAAAAGAGAAAAAACTGTCCTTCCTCTCGAAACGCAGTTGAGTGGCCAACCAATCTTTCTGTGTAGAACTGTCAAAACCATTCAAGAAAAAGAAAAAATAAAGGAGAAAAAGAAAGTGGAACAAATCGCAGTGGAACGATTCACAGCTTTCTCTTCACTGAAACGCACGTCAAATTCCTCTAGCAGTAGAGAATCGTGGACTATGCTCAATACCGCTTAACAAATTCTTTAAACAATTACGGCTTGCGACCAGTTATTCTCTCGGGGCCCCGCTAATTGCTTTACGATCCCTCCAAAAGCCCCAGTGGTGTCTGCAGAGAATTCTGAGGTTTTTTCTTGCAAATTTGCATACTTGTTGCGTTTCAGGCATCGTTGCTGTACGAAGCACCACTGCATGTTAATAACATGGACTCGGTTTTAGAAAGCACGAACACGCGGAATACAGTCAGTTGTGACTAAGTTACCTACCCTACGGTTGACCAATCTCTCCGATATCCACCAGCATTCGTGTTCTCGCGCCATAATAGCACCTTCGTCTCCAGTATGGTGGCGATCTATCGGTGAGCAGATGACTTGAGAACTGTGTGTCCATTGTTGAACTCGTGTTCAACCCAACGAAGAAGAACGATATAGAGTTTCCAGAAAGCATTCAAAACAGCTTCACCAGGAAGCTAATGATGAGTTGCTTCTCAGTGGATTACATCTACATTCCAAGTGGTGCGCTCAACGGACTGTGCTGTTCAGCCTTTCTCCCCTGAGAAATATTATAGAAGAAAAATCGCGTACGAATTCAGAAGACATGCCGAAGACGTCCAATTTGCGTAAGGATTCCGAGTAGGTGGGACCAGTAGGAGGGGGAGCAGTGAAGAGGAGATCAGTAAAAGGGGAACACTCGAGGGGGGGGGGATAAGGGGAACCGGTATTTTGCCTCAATATCATCCAATGCGCGTCGGGTTTCAGAAGACGGGTCCCGTCGTGGCACGTGTGTCGGGGTGCAGAGGTGTTATAGACGTGGCGGCAGCGTGGTGACACGTGAGTCGGACTCAGTGTCACGTGTGCGTGCTTGACTCTCACTCCGTTTCTTTGCCAGGACATAGGTAAGGAAGTATTGGCGGGGAGGACGGGGACAGAGGTAGAGAGAGTGACTATGGGATTAGGAGGGGTATTACATATTGCCGTCGGACAGTAAACGGTGTCGAGCCGTCGACCAAACTTTAATCATGTTTCTGCAGATTAACACTTCGCAGTGGGACCCTCATGATCTGTTTCTCGCCATGTAACAACGGGTCCTACGGACAATAGATCGCGTACATGCGATATGGGTTGGATGGGCTTTATAGGAACAATGAAGATTCTGCACTAGCATATCCCACCGCACTAGTCTATATAGTAAAGCCGTTTTCTTTTACTTAATAAAAGTAAGGAGCCCTAAAGGAAAATGGAGGAAGATTGGGGTTGTTCTATTCTCGGTGTTTGGGGGCGAAGCCATCAACCAGAAGTTTGGCGGCCGCTAGACCGCTGAACGTCTGGTAAATATGAAGATAATTCTACATGGTTACAAGAAATTATGTGATAGTTCTGCCGATTTTTTAGTTCTGTTTTTCTCTGTTCTACCCAATTTTTGTTCGATTTCAAAGCTGAGATTCTGGGTCATTGCTCTGGGAGTTTTTTTTTGACGAATCAAACCCGGCAGAAATTCATGCAGTTATTTTTTTTTGCAAAGTTTAGAGTTAATTTCGTCAGCGTTTGCCATCAGTCAAGTAAATATGCTATATGCTAGACGAGTTCAAGACGCTACCTCAGCAGTGAAAACCCGTAGGATTTACGCTTTCCTGCTCATTAAAACGACATAGAGCGCGTTAATGAAGCGCAAAGGATGAAAATCACATGGCAGTCCAATTACCACATTTCCATGAAAATCAAGGTGTATACTATATAGATTAATTTAATTGGGGCGGAGATCAAAGTCTAGCATCAAGAATCTTTAAAAAGGAACCGCAAAAACTCCTCTAGCACAAAACAGAACAGTCACTGTTAAACGATGCATGAGCAGTAGCATGCCTTCGAGCACTTCACGGTATTTTCAACATGCAGTTGACCTTCTGCACACACTTGCACAGACAGCCTCCCCAAATATTCGAACTTGCCAAGTAACAAGTTAATTTCTTTGAGAGCCCTATACTTAAAAAAACTGACCCAATCCGTGACTTAGCAACCGCCACTCGAAGTTTAAGCTTTCCTCTTGCGGATTTTGTCAGAAGTTTTCCAGACTGATTGATAACTTCTTGCAAAGTATTTTATACATCATGATAATATCGGCAGTTTTACTTCCTTTCTTCAGTGTCGTTATCTAATCAAATACATGTTGTTGTCAGTTAGCCTTGCCTGTATAAATCGCAACTAGCAAAGTCAGAAGAGGCGCTGACTCTCGTGTGCACCACAAATCACGGCTCAGGGTCTGAGCAGAGGCTCAGGGTCTCACCACTGGTCTTACCAGGGTCTGAGCAGTGGTGAGTCTACCTAGATCAACCATGACCTCATCTCCTGGGTGCGTAAATTAGTTCCAAACTTGTCTGGAAAGGACAAAACACTGAAACTCCATCCGCTAGTGATCATAATTCAAGACTATGCCACCTGCGCGTTCAAAATGCCTCCTTGGTATTCTGTAGAAGTAGAGTGCGCGGCGCATCCAACAGAATGGTGGACTAACGGAGCTCCTTATCTCTTATCCTTTATCCTTCATTGTTCTTAGCTATGTATGGCTCCCGAAACTGGACGAAGAAGCGTCGTGGTCAGTCGGTAGAGATCTCGCGCAAAAAATCGACTTTGGACTCGATTCTGCAGTTCTGCTCCGTCGATATCGTATAATTGCTTTATCAGGTATTAGCTATGGGTGCAGGTGACAGCGGTCAGAAGAAGTTCTTATCTTTCACTGCACCACACATCGATCACAAGTTTGGTTCTCTCGCCCAGGCATTCCAAACGTTCCTTCCGTTAGTGGTCGGTGAAGTGGCGCCAGACTTGTTTAAGAAGTATAATACACTGACTATACATTGATCACCACAAGCTATTGTATGTGCCATATACGCACTTCATTTGTATCCGCTCTATCATGTAGATGTAGAATGCTTGGCGCATCCTACGCCGTTATTGGTTAGTGTTGACCTTGCTTTTATGTCGTTCGTTGACCTGCAGGTACTGGGTTTAGGACATATTTATTTATTTGCTGATTTATTCATGACGAGGACCAATGCCACACTGAAAACGCAATGCTAAAATCACATACCAACGAACGCAATCAAAAACAAATAAATACAACCGAAGGCACTCATTGAACACGTAGAAGTGGTTTCTTGAAACCATGCGAAGCTAGACCTAATAATTCCTGATTTGCACTCAAAATTTGGATGAACTCCTTCAAACTTCTGTAGGTGAAGAAGCTTACTCGGTCTCGCGATTTTGCCACCGAAATTGAGTGAGTTTGTAGAAAGCCTACCTTGAGTATTTCAAGCATCATAAAGAGGTCAGAATATATTCGTGGTTCGAAGGACAGCTGCGTGGGAACCTTTACACCGAAGCCACAATAAAATATGCTGTTAGAGAATCGGACAGGTCTAGTGTCTTCCTCTCGTCGTAGTTATCCTTCCGATTACTGTACGTGGAATCTGATCCGATATGCAGCGTTACTGCGGTTCCGATGCACGAAGAACGAGCAAGGAATACAATTTATTCTAGGCAAAATCGGAAAGATACGAATAAGACAAGAACAAGAAGCAAAGAGAAGACTCGATGAGAGCTAAGCCAAGACTGAACCTAGTTGCTTAGATGTGGGCTTTTATGGACTCTCCTGGAGGAATGCCTACCGTGTGCTCTTCGGACTTTCTGTCCGATAGGGTTTTATGGCTCTGAAGCCGTCGCTGGCATATCCGTAGGATCAGGTAGTAAACCTCCCCTGGATACGTTCTGCCACCTCATGCTCTTAACGAACACTTGCAGAATACAACGATCCCGGTATATTCCTCATGTGTCAATTTCATAGAGAGCAGACGTTGAGACAACAGAGAATGTGGGAGAAGTTTAGAGAAACGAGAGGATAAGTTAGTCTTACCATGCTCTGCTGCGTCGCATCAAGTAGTGAACAGCTCCGAAGCGGAATGCGTGGCACATTCTATAGGCTCTAATTACTGTTGGTGCATTCATCTTTTCCTTTATTTTCTCATTTATGAATAGGGCCTCGCCGAAACAACTACGCCTCAAGGCTATCAACGTAGTTCTGACAAGGGAAGGGTCTGAAGCGTATGTCTGAACGGGGGGTCATGTAGGGAGAATCCCCACCCTCAATTAATTTAAAAATGTGTTTATTTTTGCCAAGTCGTTAAACCCAAGGGGTAGGGGACTTTGAAGTTACAATGGAATGCGGCGCATCACGAATTTGGGGGTCTTGTATGCCCGCGATGCACCTACCGGCAAGCGGATCGGAGCGCAGTGGACAGTGACGTTGCTTCATGCGAGCAAGGTCGGGGTTCGGTTTTTCTGCGATGCTGCGTTTTCGCATTTCAACTGATTGGTTGAGATTTGGGGGATTCTGACGTCTATAGCATTTTCAGACGATTTCTGTGCATTTCCATCTGTACGCTGTGGAGAATACCTTCTTTTGCGACTTGTTTATACTGACCGGTTTATAAACCACCACGTCTTCGTCAACTTCAAATTGACGTGTTTCGAAGTCCTTTAGTATGCTGGCCATCCGTTCAACACTTGTATATCACTGATGTTGAACATCTGTACTCCACGGCGTACAGTTGGAAATGCGCAGAAAACGTCTGAAACTGGTATAGACGTCAGAATCCTCCAAATCTCAGCCAATCAGTTGAAAGCAAAAATGCAGCATCGCAGAAGCGAACCTCCGACCTTCCTTGCATGAAGCGACGTCACTATCCATTGCGCTCCGAGCCGGTGGCGGCAGAGGCATCGCGGAAGACCCCCAAGCCGTATTCCATTGTAACTTAAAGGTTCCACTACTTCTTGTGTTTGACAAATTGGCAAAAAATAAACTCTTTTTTATACTAATTGAGGAGTGGGTATTCTCCCTATATGACTCGCTGTCCCCGTCTAGATACACGCTTCGGACCCTTCCCTTGTGAGGTATCCATCTTGGTGTTCGTGCACTAAGCTCGGAAAAGCAGCCTGAGCTTCCTGCACTATAGGCGGCATATTAATAGCCTGTAGGAGGCTTTAGCATCGACCGCATGTGACAGCACTCGAGAAGGGTAGTAGGCTATTACGTGCCCACACATGGTACAAGTTCAACGGCTACGGCTTTCTGCTGGTATAGGTTCACGAAGGACGATGTCCTTCACGGGAGCCGATTCTGTATGCAAGTGTACCTATTAGCCAGCGTTGTAAGGACAGGGCGTATCATTTTTCTGGAGCGGTTTTTTCTCACATGAGGCTGAAAGCCTCGTTTCTTAGTCCTATTCGGTCCTTTCGTTCCTGAGCAAGGTTTATATGGTAAATAGAGTTGCGAGATCAGGGTCAGGGCTTACTTTTGGGTCTACCTCCGATAATTTACACTGTGACAGAGGAGCTTGTCGTAGGTAGATCCGCCCTAGACTTCCTTTCAGGAAGCGAGCCTGACCTTCACAGCCTTCAACAAATGATGTGTGCATGTCGCAGCCCTTAAAGAATAGAGCAGCACTAAGAGCTCTACACTTCTTTGTTCTCGTGATGACTGTAATGACCTAGCGTGGACGGCAGAGACGTATTTTTACGTGTGACCTTGTTGTGTGCCATTGTGGCCCGGGCACATCGGGTCTCTCTCTCTCTCTCTCTCTCTCTCTCTCTCTCTCTCTCTCTCTCTCTCTCTCTCTCTCTTAGATGCCGCCAAAAGCACGAGAAAGTGGTAAATTTTAGCATGAAGCCCTATAACTCAAGATGGGCTGTGATCAGACTGCATTATTCTTCGTCTAGAATTCAGTTGTTTATTGCCGACTGGGCGTCGAGTGAGGTCTTCGAACCTGCTCAATGCGCTTCGAAACAAGGCGTTGGCCTTATTTTTCCTCGAAATAGCAATTCTATCATCGAACTGAGATCAACTGTTTTACCGCTATTGACTTCTTGAAACTGGACACTTCTTTAAACAAACTTGGTTCTTCTGAAATCAAGGTGAAGGACTTCCAAATCGTATAAAGGTTGAGCTACAGACTCTTCAAGAGGATCAGAATATTTGGATCTATCCTAGTCCGGGGGGGCACATAACTAAAATGTATTATATGTATCAAATCCATTTGAGAGTTATTGAGCGGCTCCTACAGAACGACGTCTAAACCTAAACAAGAAAAGTCGCAAATAAAAAACCAAAAAAAATCCTCACATTTGTTGTGGTTGTAAGCAGGCAAAGTTGTGTGCCCTCCTTACCATGTTAGATGTTCGTTATAACATGTCAGGCGGCGGTCAGCACGCGGCATGCGGCTTCATGCGCCCTCCTCACCATGTTAGAGCCTGGTTATAACATGTCAGCCGGCGGTCAGCAAGCGGCATGGCTCCATTGCCTGGCTTTTTGTCCGCCGAGACGGTTGTAAAACCGCGGCGATTTTTTATTTTTATGTTTGTTCGTTCGCTTTTTAGCCCTTTTAGGTTCCATTTCGTCCTCTGGGAGCCGCTCGGTAAGATTCAATTCATTTTGTTACCTATTTTTTAGTTATGTGACCCCCCCCCGGACTAGGATAGATCCGAATATTTTCTTGATCAAGGAAAATTTTGTATCTTCGTTGAACTTTCTTAGTGTTACTGCCCGAATGGGTGTAATACTTTTATAAAAATTTTCATTTTTTAAGAAAAAAAAAACAAAATAAATTAATTTTTGCTTAAAACGTGACGACAAGTTATCAATCATTTAGTGCAATAAAAGACGAGATTGCGCCATGCACCCAAAAAGTCGTCGAGATGTTTTTTGTTTGATAGCGTAAATGCTGCTTAGATAAAGCATCGGTGTGAGGATATGTGTGTTCTTTACAGTTATTTTTGTTACATCGTTTACAGTTGTGAAACTTCTTCTAAACAGAAATTTTACTATCAGCCGAATAAAACGACGTCTTGGGCAAGGCTATGACGCAATCTCTTATTTTGGCACAAAAAAAGCCGCCTTCCTGCACTTTAAAACAAGCTTCAGACCATTATTTCTCCTCGAAGAATTAGAATTGTGTAAAATTGAAAAAGTCTCGTTGGGCAGGACTCCAAGAAAGAACTCTGAGAAAGTTATACTACAATTTTGCTTCAGCAAAAAATTGCTCTAACCTTTTTTGTAAAGTTTATAGTTTAATGTGAAAGGAGCTCGTTTTGACTTAGAATATATTCAGTTTGATTTCTAATGTGTTAGGGTTCTTTAAAAAATTGTTTAATTTGACATTAAAATGCTATAACTCGTCTGGGTTATCCATCGCCTGGCCACCGCAGGCTATTGTATAGGCCAAATCCCCATGGAAATTTTCTCCACGGTACACAGTAGAAAAACAAAGCGCAGCGCATCCAGCAAAAGGGTTGATTAATTCCAAGTTTTATCAGTTTATTCCACTCCTTAATTATGAATTATCGTATACGTACATATCATTCGCCTTGATTTCATATTCTTAGTTGTCGATGAAGGAGGTCATATCTCGATAAAGGATGCTTCTTGGTACACGTTTTTTCTCTCCAGTGCTCTATAGATAGTAGCGTCGTTGCGAGGCAACGGTCCAATTAAGTACTCTCACATGTGCAGCAGCAGCTCTTAAGATTAGCATTTCTATTGCCGTGACGCTCACTATGACGGAATGAAAAACCAGTGCACTTTTGTTACGGGTGATCTGTACTTGGAAGCGCATTCTGCATCGCTGATCTTAGAACTGGCTCCTTCTCAGAATTAGCTCTGAAGTGATGACTGATATCTATTTTTATCTATCAAATGTGAAAATTATTGTGGTTTGCTTCGTAATGTGTTGTGGAGTGGGTATTGTCCGAGTACTTCAGCCGCTAATGAGTCAAACAACTGGTCTGAACAGCTGTTCGGACGAGTTGCTCTGTAAAGGATAAAGGATAAAGGACGGCGTTACTCAATCCATTTTGGGATGCGCCGCGCATTCTACTTCTACGGGATGTCGTGGAGGCGATTTGAATGCGTATTTGGCCATACAATGACTAGCTGTGGCCAGCCGATGAACAAGTCAGCGCTTTATCCTTCCCAGACAAGTCTGGTACCAATTCATCGACACCGGAGGGATGGAAGGCTTGGTTAGCCTGGGCGGGAAATCCGAACCAGGAACCTGGTATCGCGTGCAGGCAACAGTCTGCGCCTCCTCCGACTGCGCTACACGCGTCCAGTTGCTCTGTACCGCTAATAATGAAAACCTGGTCCAAGACACGAAGTCGTTAACGTAAATGGACTCCTTCCGACAGAAGAGCATGGTTGTCAGGTATTTGGACTGCAGTGCTTGGCATATTAGAAGCAAATAACTCTTCCGACTGGAAGCTTGGGACGAGATGTCCGTTTCCATTCGAGAAATGCTTAGCTAGTGTGTTACATGTAGATGCCGACGAACCCTCATAACGCGACATTGCACGCTCGGTTGCTATTTGGACTACGAATCTGTACTTGGCGCATACAAGGCCAAAAAATTCGTACTGTCTAATGTGCTGGACGAGTTTTCTGCTGACGTTACGAAGTAGTCGCTGTGATGTCAGAAGTAGGGAGAAAGCGTGTGTGGCTAGACTGGGCTAGGACAAACCTCTCGATTGCTGCGTGCAGGAAGGTTTTTTCTCAACAACTTCATGATCTGGACGAGTTGTACGGAATCAGTAGGGCTTTCGTAGTGCAGGGAAATGGCAGACTTTTAGCCCAGAGTAGGACTCGTAGTCGGTCCACTGTTGCGTTCCTTCGGAGTACACTCCAATAGGCATTTGTGTTGCACTGCGTGGAACATTCTAGGTCAGGAAACACATTCTAGGTTTAGAGTTATTCGGTGTGGCAAAAAGGTAGCATGGCTAGATTGATGTAGGGATTGCACTCGATATGCTGGTGTGTTTGTTCTTCGGTGTCACTCCAAGAAATGCGTGGCTAAACTGGGTGAGACTCGAACTCGGTTCACCGTGAAAAGGATCTTGTTCTCAGAACTTTCGTTAGGTACTGCCACTGCAGTAGCGGCGCGTAAGAGCCAGACAACTCGTCTGACCTCTTATTTTGGACGAGTTTTCTAGCGTTATGCAGGAACTGTATGGGTAGTTTGGGCTAGGAGTCGGATAGGTCGATTACGGAATGCTGAGAGTATGAAGAAACGGAGTACATTTGCACTCTTCAGGCAGTTAAACAATACACAACCTACAATACACACGGACCTCAAGACATCTTGAAAATTCACAAGCTATACATAGGTCCTCTGCACGCTACCACAGATATTATCAATAGGTTATAGTACTTTTCAAGTAAATAGTCAAATTCCTTAACGTCCCTATAGGTCAAGAAGCATACTTGGTTCTCGATTTGGCAATCGGAACTCGAAGCTTAAGCTCTCCTCTTTTCGACATTTTTTCGCCAAAAATGTATTGTCTTGGACTCGAACTCGGTCGATTGGTGTATGCGGACAAGTAGTCCTTCAGCAGCGCTCATTAAGTGCTTGGATTACAGTGTACGGTACCACTGGACAACTGGCCCGGCTATATCTTCTGAACGAGTAGTCTTGTGTCTCATCAAAGCGTGCATTCCTAGACTCAACTACATAGGATTCGGACTTTGCTGCGTGTATACGAGCCCTGTTCTTGCAACCTCGGTGACCTGCTCATGGGGCATCGAACGCTACGGAGCTGAAATTGGAAGAGTGGTCATGCGAAATTCAGAAAGTTTTGTCACGTTTCCCTTTCAGCACCCTGCGCAAAAATGTTCGATAAACTGATTTAAGATCTACATCCGGGTCCCGCTATTGCAGTTACTTCTGTAGTTTCAAGTTAACGTATGTACGCGACCTATATTTAGACAAACACTGCCACTGCGGGCTCAGGGCAGCCCAGTCTTCCGTTGTCTTCTGAAGGCGTGACGCCTTTAGAAGGTTCCACTCGATCTGCGTACCCTTGCTGTTTTTCTGTTTTCTGAGCTTCCCCGTGACGTTGCAGCGGTTCAGTGTCGACGATGGAGATCACGGTGCCAGATAGGCCAACTCTGCAGTGCATCAGTTCTGCTGCGTGTTGCACCCAGAGAAATAGCAACACCTTCATTCCGGTTCCGCGAGGACCAACCATCGACAGATTGATCACCCTAAGAACGACCTTCTCAGTGTCTGTAATAAGCGCAACGGAAGTGCTCAGTCTCTTTGTAAACTTTGTAGGAAGTTCAGGCACTCTAGGGTCAAGCGAAGTTGTAGCGCATTAATGAGGAATAACTGAAAAAATGCGATCGATCAGAGTAGGTGCCATTCGAACGTTTTTCTTGAAGTCGCGTGGTCATACGTTAAATAAACAGAAAGTATCAGGGGGCATTGAAGTCAGCAGCGTTGCCTTCCTGTTGAGACATCGTCTACCATTAATCACATGACTCGATCCCAGACTTTGTTTTTAGTTCGAAACATGGCCCATACTGCTGTGTACTCCATGTAAACACATTTTTCGAACAGAATATGAGCATTCCTGGATTCGACAGCTTGAAGGCCGAAGGCCGGATGTAGCGCAGTTAAAGGAAGTACCGGCTTTCGTGAGCACTCCGTTTTGATTCATGGTTCGGGTCCACCACAAGTCGACATTCTCTTCGCAACTTTCGTATTTATCGGGTGGTACCAAACATGTCTGAGGGAAAAGAACATGGACTTCTCCATCGACTGGCAGTAGCAAATCATTCTGTTGACTTGGTCCGCACTCAAATATTAGGTTGGAAAAAAAGTCTCTTCACACTTCGAATTTTTTTTACCCTTCCCCTTGTAAACGCACTAGCCAATGTTGATTGCTGATTTCGTAATCCTATCACACTTGTCTACTGTTCGCACGCGGACACAGGTTAAGACTCTTCTTGTAATTCGTTATCCATCCAATCTTCCGAACTCATTGCCAGATCTACCTCATGGCCATTTTCAGCACGGCATTCTTCATGAATTCATTAAGGAATCCACAGCACGTCAGGCAGCAGACCAAATTGACCATATATATGGCTTGGGATCTACTACTCATCGCGCCTGTTATGAGTGGTTCGGAAAGTATTTAAAGGGAGATTATTCACTGAGGGCAAAGCATGGTCAGGAAGGCCAACTGAATAGGACGACACTGAATTACTCCACCTTCTTCGTACCGATAGTTGGCAGACGACACGTCAGCTGGCAGAGAAGCTCGAAGTGTCTCATAGGATAGTAGGAATCCATCTGAAGAATCTTGGCTTTCATGGAAATTTGGAGCTTGGATTCCACATGCCCTGTCAGACACTCAGAAAGGTCGACGGCTCTCCATCGCTGCTTCTCTTCTGTCCAGATAAGGAAGAAAACCGTTTCTTCCGCGGATTGTGACAGGCGAAGAGTCCTGGGTTCTGTGTGCCAACTTCCGAGGAAAAGGCAATGGGTACAAAAGGGAGAGAGCCCTAAGTCTGATCTCAAGCCCAATGTTCACGAAAGGAAGATTCTCTTCAGTGTTTGGTGGGATATCAGAGAAGTGATTTATCGGCAAACTCTCAGAAGTGGAGAGACACTTACTGCTGTCACATACTGCGGCCAACTCCACAAAGTCGTCGCAACTCTCTAAGAAAACAGGCCGGAGAAGTCGAAGGTGATGATCCTGCATGACGATGCAAAACCACATGTTGCAAGACTCACAAGAGAAACAATAAAGGAGATGGGCTGGGAGGTAATGCCACATCCACCGCATAGCCCTAACCTCGTTCGTGCCGACTACCATCTCTTCCGTGCTCTCAAGCAAGAAATTGGAGAGAAATATTTTGGAACGGATGAAGACCTCAAAAATTGGATTCATCAATGGTTCGACTCCAGAACTGCAGTCTTTTAAGCGAGAGGAATTGGAAAATTACCCAGTCTTTGGAGAAGTGTAGTGGGACGAAATAGAGTTTATCTCAATTGATTTGACTTTGTAGTTGTGAAGTAATAAATCTTTGAAAAAAATGAAAAGACTTTTTTTCCAACCTAATACCTCCAGGAGCCAATTCATCAACACAACCGCGTATCGGCCGGTAACGATGGGAAGAAGTACCGTCAAGTCCCCTGATATGACATTCAACAGCATCAGGTTTGGATGTACTTTCACCGTTACGGGCCGGTAAGCGGTTGATGAATCTGGCCCCAGGATGTCCCGCGAAGTATTACATGTGGCACATTCCCAAGGGCTGTTGGTCAACGAATGTTTTAGATTCATCTCTTTTTCTTTAAGCCTCAGGAGACTGGTAGTGAGGATGTAAGCTCACATAACGATATATTGTTGTGATTAAAACTCTGGCGCCAGTTGGGACTCGAACCCGGACCTCCTGTTGACTGTGCGGCAATGCTCTACGCCATTACACCTCCGTCGCTGCTTGATCGAACGTAACATCAGCATCGTGGGACCCATCAGCATCCACTTGCATATCGGTACGAGCCAGCCACTGATATCAGCATGAAACCACGTGCGTTCGATCAGCGACGGTGGTGTAATGGCGTAGAGCATTCCCGCCCGGTCAGCAATAGGTGCGGGTCCGAGTTCCGCTTGGCACTGGAATTTTGATCGCAACGAAAGATTGTTATGAGAACTATCCAGACTTTGTCCTTTACTGGCTGTTCATTCCTTGGATAAATTTGAGGTCTATGATAACAACTACAATACATTTCCGTCCGGTTATCACTATCGCTGTTACCCTTAATCTCTTCCATCATCGGACGGCTCGTATCGCTTTTGCGAATAGTTCAGCTGTTCAACCCTGCTTCCGTCTGTTCGTAGATTGTAATAGATATTGCTAAGGAGATGAGTGATAAACTACGGCAGTGGTGAATCTTTGTCTATGATGAGCCACCCATTCTACTTCTTCGTGGTCTTCGTGAGCTCCGAGGTCATCTGAAGTGAGTTTAGCCTACACAACGAGTTGCAGTGGTCAGCCGGTGACCAATTCAGTGTTTTGTCCTTCCCAAACAGGTCAGATTCACAGAGTTCGGAGGATGGCATGCTTTGTTTGCCTAGGCGAGAACCGAACCAAGCGCCTCGCGTCAGAGTACGGTCGTCAAGTGCATATGTTATTGTGTAGAGCAAATGAGCACTCGAACTACCTCCACGCTATCCCGTGGAAAAAGAATACGTGGCGCATCCCACCTTGGTATTGATTGGCCTATTTTTAATTTTCGAATTAATGAATTTCTTGTACACTTAGCGTGATTTCTGCGAAGAGCAGTTTCTATATAACTGAAGAATATTTTTCAAAAAATGTTTTCTATCCGATTTTTCAACTCTATAAATACCTCCTTTGTTGATTTTTATTATATTTCGCATATGTAGTTTTTTGTAATGCTGAACTTCCTTCTAGATCGTTTTAAGGGAAGTTATTATTTGTGGTTTCAACTCAGAATTTTCGCACTCTTCTGAGGCGTACTTCTGAGGCGCAACCGCATGTCATTGTACGGGCAAAGTACGCATTAAGATTGCCGTGATTGCCTCAATGACAATAACACATAAGCCGTAGAAGCAGAATGCGCGGCGCATCACACAAGGATTTGGCTGACTTCGTGCTTTAACCTTTGCCATTTAATCATGAAAGGGGCCAAGGTTTGGTAGTGGGATGAGGTTACACCAGGACAATGCACAGTTACTGTTGATCTTGGCATAGTCCATATATGGGCCTAGTATTCTTTGGATTTTTAAGAACACTGACGTCACAGGAATAAGACAACGCTTGATTGACCTAGCCGCAGCAGTTGCTTTGTTGTTTTTGATATCTGCTCTTTCACCTTCGCGAGGAGCGCAATCGGAGGAAGCGCCGTCTATCGCCTGCACCCGATGCCAGGTTCCTAGTTCGGATTTCCCGCCCAGGCTAACCAAGCCTTCCATCCCTCCGGTGTCGATGAATTGGTGCCAGACTTGTTTGGGAAGAATGAAGCACTGACTTGTACATCGGCTGGCCACCGCAAGTCATTGTATGGCCAAATACGCATTCAAAACGCCTTCACGACATCTCGTAGAAGTAGAATGCGTGGCGCATCCCAAGGGGAATTGAATAACGCCGTCCTTTATCCTTTATCCTTTACCGCCCTTCGCTGCTAAGGTGTTGTGACTGGAGAACGAAGTATGTACAGTGGTCATGTCAGTTCCGTAGGGAATGCAGTGAATGCGATTCTCCCACGTAATCAGTGCTTCGGTCTGAACCATGTGACAGCGATAGGCAGGGGGCTGCAGACGGACGGGCTTGAACTTTGCCTCATCAACACCGTCACTGATGATGGACCGTTCTCAGAGGCGGATGAAAAACTGAGCCAACGATCCATTATCGATGCGCTGGGTATTCCACACGATTCCAACCAGAGAACTATGCAGCGTTTCTTTTTCCCACAAGCAATCTACTAGAAGGCTGTCGACACTGAGGGTGGAAGGGTCGGTTCTCTTGGCCTTTGAGGCTAGCTGTTGCCGCTTTCTCCTTGGAACTGGTTCACCTTCATGATTTTGAAATATTCCTCTTTTTAAAGACGCACGAGTCACATAGCTCCCAAGTAGTATTTAGAATTATATGAAACTATCTTACATGAGATTGTACGTGCTTGGATAAACAACTTCATCGCATGTTCAAACCAGACCTAGTCGCGAATTTGGGCAGCACTGCGAGGTGGAGACGCGCAAGCCAATTAGGCCGCATCGAATGGGCGTTCAGTCAGAGAGGGCGTGTACTGCCGGTTCCCTGGTTGGTCAGCAGTATTCGGTCAGCAGCGTTATTGATTATGACCTGCCAGTGCGCACCCACAATACTGTCCGCATTCGCCACATGGACCCTCAAGTCTATAAACTTGTCCTACGTCGTTATACTTCGTAGGTTTCGTACAGTTTGCCTCACCAAACATGGACTGCACCAGTGCCTTGTCACCTTTCGGGAGCAGCTTCTGCTGGCTTCATTATACCGTTTTTCATGCTAGAGGTTCGGATTAAATGTGAAGTCAGGCGTTTACGGATCCATTACTATGTTGGCAGATCCAGTTGTATGTGTGAGAGGTGACCAGTCCATTTCTCCGTATATCTGCCTGTGCCAAATTACTGGCCGATGGAGCTTTCTCACTGCCTGTGGTGCGAACCAACAAGCCGACCGCTATCGGTTGGCGTGAATATAACGTCCCATATAAAGGATAAAGGTGTTACTTCATCCTTTATGGGATGCGACGTGCATTCTACTTCTATTGAATCTTGTGGAAGCAACATGCGTATTGGCTTGCACAATGAATTGCGGTGCCCAACCGATGTATAATAGATCGGTGTTTTCGCCTTCGCAGGGAAATTTGGTGCGAATTCTTGGGCTCCGCACAGCAAAAAGGAGTTGTCGGCCTGAGCGGAAAATTCGAACCAGAACCTCGCATCGAGTGCACACGACAGACGGTGTCTCCTACCACGCGCCTAGTATAAATGGTTCAGCTAAGCCAGTTTTAATCAATTTCTTTATGGGATGCGCCGAATATATACTCCTATTATATTGTGGAAGCAATTTGAATACGTATCTGGTCTCCAAAGGTTTTGAACCCGACCCACGTGCCTCGATTTGGGGTTAACGCGACAATCGATTTCTCCTCCTCCTACGCTGCCGCCACCCCATCCATCCTCCATAGACTGATTGTGTGATCGTTTTACAGCAATGACGCCTGTGCCGTGCACTGTACAAGAGAATTAAAAAAGGTTGAAGGATGGCGTTAATCAATTCCACGCATTCTGCTTCTACGGGATATCCTGGAGACGAGTTGAATGCGTATTTGGGTAATTTGATAACGACCTGCGGTAGTCACATGGTGAAGAATCAGAGTGTTATCCTTCCCAAACAAATCTGGTACCAATTCACCGACCCGGAGGTATGGAAGACGTGTTTGGCTGGGCGAGAAGCCCGAACCAAGACCCTGTAATCGGATGCACACGACAGCCGTATCCTTCGACACCGATCGATAATATCATTTGGCTCCAAATGCCGAAAAACACAAAAACAGCTAAACAGCGTCAATCGAACCGACCAATATCGATTGCTGACAGCAGTTTCTAATCAGAAACGAAATTAACTTCAACAATCAAAGACGTCTGCCAAGATTAAATGAAGGAGGAATTGAGCAGAAACGAACTTGTTTGAGAGGGAAGTCACGTTGGCTTGATTTCCACTGGACAAGCTTTGAAACAAAATATGGAAATCGATCATCTCATTGATATCTATAGACCGATAATATCGATCTCCTCCACTGATTTTCTTTGAGACGGAAACACAAGCTTAAAAACTGTTAAGCGGCGTCAATCGAGCCAATCAGTATCGATTGTTGACGACAGTTTATATCGATCTATCGATTGATGTCGGCTTTCTAGAGTGAGACTGGCCGCCAATTGGTCCGACCACTACCATTTTCCTCACCGTGGATGGTGGATTGGGGTAGACACCGCTAGGTCTCACTACCGTCGGCTGAGAAAAAAATCGGTGCATCTCAGTCTCACTGGTGCACGCCGTTGGCTGAAAAAAAAAGATTCGGTGCATCAGATCAATGCGAGTGCAAGTCAGCGCTCTGCCGATGAGCCACGCGTACAATTAGATCCATTCGTTATCACTTACAGCACGGCGTGGAACTCTGCGACGATCGAGCGGGTATTTGCACACGTGTTGCTGTCGAGCGCGAGCAATGAACACTCCCTCTGCCCGAAAGATCATCGAACACCGCAGAGGCGCTAGCATCTGATCGAGTTCTTGCCGGAGACGTTCTTCCCCTAACGCTTTTCTCTATCACGGGTACTCATCACTGCCACCTTCGTGATAGTCCTCTTGGCCAAGAGCTTCGCTTTGTCGATGGATTTGGCGATATTGGTGGAAGTTCTCCATTCACAGGGCACGAGAGCAACAAAGTTCGGCGTTGGTGGATCCTTTAGAGACGTATTTTTTCTGAACCTTTGCCAAGCACTTAGCGCATTTAGGCTCTTATGAAGGATGAAGGTTATCTATCGGGCTATTATTGTTTGGTCCACGGACTCTATTCCTTGGTTTACTTAGTTTCTTGGTTTAATTACCCAAGTTTGAGGTACTTTTAAGATCCCGACTGATTCACATTGGGTTCAGACAGAAATTCCTCTTCTAGAGCATCTCTGGGAGGTGTGGACTCTTTCAGTCATCATACAATTCTCACTACAGAACTAGCACGTCTACAAGATCGAAAGTAGGCGACAGTAATCGGGCCTAGTGCATATTAGTATTCCACCGTGCAGCAGTCCAGCATAATATATTATCCAGGCTATTAATACGTATAAGTGCACTTCATCTCAAGTTGTCCAGGTGAAGTTTGCAGCTCTTTCCATTTGCGTTTCGTTATCAATGTAAGCAATGTTTTCTGATTGCATATGAGGGGTCGTCTGGGAGAGTTTTGAGCCGCGGTTATGGCTAGAGCTTCAAGATAAAAGGTCAAGGACGTTAATATAACATCAGTTTGGGACGCGCGACACATTCTGCTTCTATGTGGTATCGTGGAGGCGATTTGAGTGCGTGTTTGGCCCATGCTATGGCTTGCGATGACCAGCCGATGAACAAGTCAGCGTTTTATCCTTCCCTGAAAAGTCTGGTACCAATTCAGCGACCCCGTAGACATGGGAGGCTTGGCTAGTCTGCGCAGAAAACGGGAGCTAAGAACCTGGAATCGGGTGCAGGCGACAGTCGACCCTTCCTTCGACTGCGCTCCATGGGCTCTTTTCTCTGAATATTGAGTGAATATTACACCATAGAAGCGTGTAGCGCAGTCGGAGGAGATGCCGGCTGTCGCGTGCACCCGATTCCAGGTACCTGGTTCGGATTTCACGCCTAGGCCAACCAAGCCTACCATCCCTCCATGGGCAGTATATTGGTACCAGACCTGTCTGGGAAGGATAAAACGCTGACTCGTATTGCGCCCGTATTGTGCTAACAACTAAGTTAATCAGCTACCTTCTTCACTGATGAGCCTTGGGATAACTAATTTTAAACATGCTTTGATGAAGATAGAGGCAAAAAAAACATGTTTAATGTTGTTGTTAGTTGTCACTGTTTTCTTTGTTATTGGCTTATAGTTACGATTGTTGTGGCGTCGTGTTTTTATAGAACTACATAGAGGAACTGTGAGATTTTAACTAATTTTTCGTATAGATTTGCACCCGATTCTATTACTTAATGGCTCGCCAATGGTTATTGTACGGCTAAATACGCATTCAAATTGCCTCCACGACATCCTGTAGAAGTATTAGGTTGTCCCATAAGTCCTTGCAGTTTTTTCAGCGATTCACTGCAGATTTCGCCGGCGGTCTCTTGCATAGCGCTGCATAGCTTTCGAAAGAGAATGATTTGCTCTATCGGAGCATGTATTGCATTTCTTTTTTCATCATGAATTTTGTCAATTTTTAGGTCGTTGAAGTGAAAAGTGAAAAAGTGAGAAAGCCATTTGCGCACTTCTTCTCTCCGCTTAAGTTTGTAATTTTTTGCACAGTTTTTTTTATAGCAGTTGGAAGACAATGTTCTGTTCTACAAGAATATGTTTTGGTTATATTTTCCTACTTGCCGTTTATTGATTTTTAGGCCATCAAATTGGAAATTCCGACTTTTCCGTCCGAATTTTTACCAAAACTCCGGTTCTGTGGTTGAACTTTCTGCATGGTGTTATATGTCGTTTGGAAGAGGATGTCTTGCTCAGTAAGAATTTGTGTCGTGTTTATTGGCTCACGCTGATTTCTGTCGAATATCAACAACTGAAGAAGGAGAAGGAGTTGTTGGTGAAGACGGTTTTTCTCTTTTTGGCATTTTGTTGATATTCAACAGAAATCAATAAACGCGACACGTATTCTTATAGAGCAAGACATTCTCTTTCGAACGACATTTAACACCCACCCAAAAAGTCCAACCACAGAGCAGGAGCTGTCGACAAAAATAACCATCCACCTTCGGGCGTCCCAATTTGATGACCTAAAATCAATAAAGGACAAATGAGCAAATAGCGCTAACACATATTCTTGTGGTACCGAACATTGTCTTCTAAATGCTCTAAAAAACTGCGCAAAAAATTACAAACCTAAGCGGAGAGAACAAGTGCGCAGATGGCTACTTTCTCACTTTTCGACTGCTATATATAATGATATCTACATTAGTTCTCATTCAAAATTCAAATATGGCAAAGCTGGTTGTATCATTGTGGAGGGTTATCCGATATACACCAGCATCAAATCCAGAGTGCAATAAAACCAACAACAACACAAGACGGTATCGCCTTCACTGCTAAGGATTTTTCATTCTCATTTTTTATTTTATGATAAGATTAGTTTTGTCATAAAGCAGTCTTAGCAAATAAAATTTGGAAGTTATTTTATTTTGATGCATCTTCATTCATCAAAAGTTTTCCGTAAAAACACACTTAGAGTGTCTTTGGCTTGATGAGACTTAAACTTATGATATATAAATCTGTGTTTATATAAGCATTAATTATGTTTGAAATAATGAACTCTTTTGTGTATTCGTTATGCTTCAAAATATTTTTCAATTCAATAATTTTTTTCTAGAAAACACTCTAGGTCAAAAAAAAGTGTTTGCTATTCTTAACGTTTCGGATGGAATCGTAGCTCTTTTGATATTTATAGAGATCGCTGACGTATAATGAGAAAACCTTAGAACTTTAAAGTTGAAGTCGTCTGTTTTATTGTACATTCTCGTTTCTATTCTGTTATTGATAATTCTTAATGTAATGTCCAAATAATTGCAGTAGTGTTCATTAATATGCGTCTTTTTTCAATTCCAGAGTATCTTTATAGACTAGCTTTAAAATATCGTCCACATGCCTTTTGTTGAAATTATGATCTACTAGATGTTTAACTGCGATTAAAACTCTAGCGTCTGACTGGAATCGAATCTGTACCCCTGCTTGCAGAGCCGGATGCTTTACGCCGTTACACCACCGGCGCTGTTTGAATGCAACTTAGTCATTCCCCTGTCGGTTGTTTCGGGTAAGAGGGCTACTGCGTAGATTGCAGTTCGAGTAAACCACGTGGGACGTTACTGAACAGCTGACAGCTATGTGTCAGGTGCTTCTATAATTCGCAGTGCTCGACGGTCACGCGAAAATAATATCCGCTTCCTCGAAATAGAAGAACTCTTAGAATCTGTGCCGATTCTAGCCTACTTGGATAGCTCTTGCACCGACGAATGCCAGAAGTTCTTGCTTTCTCAAGGCTGAGAGGCGTCGGCGTTTTAGGGCAATCTGGTCGACAAAGACGTCTAAGCGCTTAGTGACCGTGAGGCCGCTTCCCTGGTTATGGCTATTGGGAGGGAATTTTCGCAAGCCAGTTATCTAGACATTTTCAGTGATTTGCAGTACATGAATCGCTGCCGGAAAGAGGTCTCCAACTGAGAGCTTTGAGGGCATCAAAAAGCGTTCAATAAAGGAAGGAGAGGGTCGAAACGAAGGTCGCCAGATGACCATGGGAAATTATTGCAGTGCAAAGAACGGTCGTCTTTTTTCGCACAGCTTGCATCTGTACAAAAATAGTGACCAATTTTATTAAATTGAAATAGGAAGACACGTGTACTAGTTGCCGGTGAATAGATTTTGCGTTCGCTCTGCATCTGATATGTAAAGGATAAAAAGGATAAAGGACGGCGTTACTCAATCCCTTTTGGGATGCGCCAGCGCATTCTACTTCTACGGGATGTTGTGGAGGCGTATTGAATGCGTATTTGGCCATACAATGACTTGCGGTGGCCAGCCGATGAACAAGTCTGCGCTTTATCCTTCCCAGACAAGTCTGATACCAATTCACCCCGGAGGGATGGAAGGCTTGGTTGGCCTGGGCGGGAAATCCGAACCATGAACCTGGTATCGGGTGCACGCGACAGTCGCGCCTCCTCCGACTGCGCTACACGCGCCCAGATTTAATACGTACTACAAATGTTCTTCCAGACAGAATATTCTTAATCCACGCAACGCGCACAAATCCAAATAAATTACGTCAACGCTTGCACCTTTACCAAATGAAGCAGTCCAGTCATTCATCGACTGCAGCACTGCAGTTATGGTAGACCTATTTAGGTGAGATCCGTGCTGAAAATCAGAGATAACAGCATTATCTTTCAGATGTTTCAGAATTTTTTCCTTCACTATTTTTTCAAAGAGTCTGGCAAAAATAGACGTAATGCTGATTGGTCTATAGTTTCTTGGATTTGTGAATGACTGTTTTTTATAAACTGAGTTTTAAATGAAAAACGCCATCTACGGGAACTTCCACCCGTGTTATAACACAGATCCCTCACAGCGCGTAACGTTGTCTGTTCACAACCGCGGTGGAACCTAAGTTGTTTTATTCTTTTTCTTTGTGAGATCTGTTAGATTAGACACTATTCTGCTCTGTTCAATCCGCTCTGTGAGTGTCAAGCCGGTTTGTTGCATAATTTTTAATTTCCTCCCCCCCCCCCCCCGGACTAGGATAGATCCGCGCCTCCATTCGCCCCTGTCGCGTGCCAGGATGCCGCAATAGATCCTCCTCGCTCGAGGGGCACGAAGAGCGTCACTCAGGGCGTTCAGGGCTTTCATCAAGAAGTCCAGCAAACGCGTTGATGGGCGTCCTGACGCTCTCTTGACACTCCGCAGAATGCAGTCGGTCACGCTGTTGTCCAGCGGGTGTCTGCGAAGTGCATTGTGTGGCCGGCCCACCTAATTTTCGACGACTTGGTCCATGCGACAGCGTCTCTGATCTTCGAACTTGGCGAAGCTCGAAACTTCGGAGGCCTTCGTTCAGAGAAGGCTTGTGTTCTCTGTAGAGGGACGATATAATAAAGTTGTTACAGGATGTTTTGTTGCGATCAAAACTCTTGCGCCAGGCGGGACTCGAACCCGCATCTTCTGCTTTCCGGGCAGCGATATTCACCCTATACAAAAGATATAATAAAGTTGACCTTCAGGCCTATGGCATACCACCGGCGAAGAGTCTTGGCGACAGTGTTGTGCGGGTTGCTACGAACTGCGTAGCTACCTGCGCAACACTGAAGGGCTTGGTGATGGGCGTGCTTGATCTGGTGAATTATTGTGGAAGTCGGCGATCTTTTAAGGTTTAACAGATTAATCGATTGGTAACTATTAGGTTGTAACGAAATAAATGGCACTGAACCACTGTAAATTTAAACAGTTAATATCTCGGCTTGTAGGCAAGCTTATTAACCGAAATAAAAACCTTCTGATTCTACACATCTTTGCCAACGTGACACAAGCTTTTTTATCCCAGTAGCATAAAAACCAGAAGTTCTGGAATTGACGAAATCTTCGAAGGCACTTTCGGCATCCTGTTGGTATTTGAATATTTTCCCTACCAAGAAGTCGCCAAGATGCTTGAAGAAATGGTAGTCTGTTGGGGAGAGGTCGGGAGAAAACGGAGGATGTGGTAGAGTTTCAATGCTCAGCTCATTCAATTTCTGCAACGTCCTTCGTGCTACATGGGGGCGAGCATTGTCGTGCAGAAGGAGAACTCGCCTTCGGTTTACCAAGGCCGGCCGGATATCCTTCAACTTTTTCATCATTTCTTCAATTTCAATGCAGTACTTCTCTGCCGTAATGGATTCACCGGGAGGGAGGAAGCTGTGGTGAATAATTCCCAGCGAACACCACCATACTGTCACCATTACTTTCTTTTGGTGCAATTCCGGCTTCGCAAAAACCTTGGGGCTCTCATCGCTGTCCACCACTGTGCCGATCGTCGCCTGTTGTCGTACATTATCCATTTCTCGTCACAGGCTACGATGCGATCAAGGAATGGGTCCGTTTCGTTCCGTAGAAGCAGTGCGGACGAGATCTCATATCGTCGGTTTCTTTGCTCCTCAGACAGCTCGTGAGGCACCCATCTTTCCAGCTTTTTGGTCCTCCCAATTTCCTTCAGATGCCGGGCAGCTGTGTGGTGACTGACGCCAAGAACCTTCGCTATCTCCCTGGTACCTTTGTGTGGATCCTCCTCTACCGCATCTCTCAGCTTGTCCTCATCAACATCACTAAGCCTCCCACGACCTTCATGTTCTTCCAAGCTCTCATCTCCATTCCGGAACTTCTGATACCAACGATACGCCGTCCGAATTGTGGAACATCCTTGACCGAATGCGGCGTTGATCTTCTCGTCCGCCTCCTTAGCTGTAGTGCCCAGCTTGAATTCATACAAGTAAATGCCTCGGATTACCCTTTTGTCCATCTGCAAAAAAGTCAATAAAACTCTAAAGTTTTCCCACTTTTACATAGAAAATTTGGCACATGCCGGTAGAGCAAAGTTTGCGCTTCTAAATGATATGCCACATGTTACGGTTTGTTCTCGATCAAACGCGTAAAGACGCGCCAAAAATGGCGCGAGCCAGTGCCATTTAATTCGTTACAACCTAATAGTATACAATGGATCCAAATGAATTATTTTCGGATATCCGATTAGGAGCCGACGGTCGCGTGCACCCGATACCAGATTCCTGGTTCGGATTTTCCGCCCAGGCCAACCAAGCCTTCCATCCCTCCGGGGTCGGTGAATTGGTACCAGACGTGCTGGGAAGGCTAAAGCACTGACTTTTCATCGGCTGGCCACCGCAAGTCATTGTATGGCCAAATACGCATTCAAATCGCCTCCGCGATATCTCGTAGAAGTAGAATGCGCTGGCGCATCCCAAAAGGGATCGAGTAGCGCCGTCCTTTATCCTTTATCCTTTTCCGATTAGGATGTTCTGACCCGAATTATCCAAAAATCCGAGACCCGTAGAATAGCTCTTTTTCGAATCATCCAATTATCCGAGGATTATCGATCGGATCCGACGTATGTGTAGTGACCAGGGACAAAAATCGAAACCGAAATCAATGGGTCTTCTGGACAGGGCTCCTCCTGAGCACTTCTCCACTTGGGCCATTTGTACTCGAAATGACGGACATCCAGAGCTACCTGGGATTCGCTGAGCAACTGATGGCTGTCTCCTTTGTCCATACTCAGTTAGCACTTGCTTTGAACAGTTGGGTCGTGCGGATTTCGTTTTGATTAACAAAACGGTCAGTCTAGTGGAAAGTACATCGAACAAAGCCTTCCCGAAGAAGAACAACTGATGAATAAAAATCGAAAATTGCCGTTCGACACTCCTGGTAAACACAATGATTTGGCTTCGGCATAGGAGCTGAATACACGTCGAGCCATCTTTGATCGTTGGTGAGCAAGATCGCTCGATCTGCAGCAGGCATGTGCATGCTCAGCGCGACGATGGTGTGCGTAGAAACAATGTCAGGGTAGGCAGCTGCAGTTCAGCCGAAGCTGAGGAGTAACGTCAAAAACCTTTGTGCAGGGGCAGACGAACACCTAGAACATCTCACCGAGAAGATGTGAGAAAGTCATGGAGAGAGATCTAGCCTACATTTGTGCCCTTTCAGAAGACGGCCTTATATGATAAGTTGGCGACGTTTAAAAAGAGCTTCGAACCTTGCGTTTGCGAAGGGCTGCTCAGTTGGAGAAGAAGGGTAAATAAAATGATAAAGAACGGCTTTAACGATCCTGCTTGCGATACGACATGCATTTTACTTCTACGGAATATCGTTAAGAGGATTTGATAGGTATTTCACATGTACAATCATTTGAGGTGGCCAGGCGGCGGTGAAGTCAGTGTTTTATCCTTCCCAGAAAGGACTGGTGTTATTTCAACTAGCCCGGAGAGACAGAAGGCTTGGTGACCTGTGAGCGAGCTAAGCCAAGAATGTCGATTCGGGCTTGATTTTTGAAACATTCGAAATTCGATTCATTTTTAAGTTTCGAGTAGCTGCTGTCGAGGTTGTAAGCTCTGATAACGCCATTTTGTTGCGGTCAAAACTCCAACTTCGGGCGCTCGAACCTGCACCTCCTGCTAACTGAGCAGGAATGTTCTACGCCATTACACCACTCTCCCCGCCTCATCGAATGCAACATCCAAACCTTGAGGGATCCAGTCCTGCCTGGCACTAGAACTTTGATCACAACAAAACATCATTATGCGATTTTACATCCGAAATTGGTTCAAACGTCTCGGCTTGGAATGGGAACGTAGTGACCCTTCTTGATAGGGCGGACGAAACTTTAAAGATTCATGCTGATATCTATCCTGTCTACTCTTGGTCTCGCTCATGGGAGCTTCCATTAACAGAAGGACTTCAAGGGATTCCCCTTTTTGGTAAGAACAACTTGAGGGCTTGTTACGTCATTGACAATCTTCAGGCCCCAGCAGTAGCGAGCTCGGGCTTTGGATTGAACCCCTTGTCTTTCTGTTTAACAAGGTCAGTAGTAGCAATTCTAATCATTTTCGTTAAGCCTAATGTGGTTGTTACTGATAGTGGGGTAGTAATGTGATAAAACAATGGCTTTGTGCTATCAAAACTTTGGCGACAGGCAGGACTCGAACCCGCAATGAGTTCAATCTTGCCATAAATGTTGCAGGATCTCCTCATCAAGGTTAACGCTTGCACTTAGGTATCCTCCTGACCACTAGAAACCAATTTCTTCTCTGATGTCGGCTGCTATGAATGGTCACAGCGTCACTTTTTCATAAGCACTACTTTGCATCAAAGCAAGTGCATTTACAGTGTCATGTTGTTGACATCAATATTAGTTGTAATTTTGTGAGGCTGCTGAGCTTGCTACATGTCCTTCTCTCCGTTCTGCGCCATTTTTCGTTCCGATTCATTTGAAATATGTTTCCCTCATTTCAGAGCATTGCCTTTGTGATCGATGACGAGTTCGATCGATTACCCATGCACGTCGAAGCAAGAAAAGGTGTGTTTTGCGTATGCAGACGAAACATCGCTCACGTGCTGCAAAGCATTGGAATGCAGCGGTCCCGCGATTGTCACGAATCGATCTTGGGTTCTAATCTGTGCCTAGTCGTTTTCGGCATCTTCGGCGCCGTTGAATTGGCAGTAGATTTCACTGGAGTCAGCCTCTACCCAAACGTGTTTCCTGCTCTTAGTAGGGCAAAATGGGTTCCAACTGGATGCCAATGATAAAGGATAAAGGACGGCGTTACTCAATCCCTTTTGGGATGCGCCACGCATTCTACTTCTACGAGCTGTCGTGTAGGCGATTTGAATGCGTATTTGGCCATACAATGACTTGCGGTGGCCAGCCGATGAAGTCAGCGCTCTATCCTTCCCAGACAAGTCTGGTACCAATTCACCGACCCCGGAGGAATGGAGGGCTTGGTTGGCCTGGGCGTGAAATCCGAACCAGGAACCTGGTATCGGATGCACGCGAGAGTCGGCGCCTCCTCCGACTGCGCTACCCGAGCCCCATGCCAATGCCAATGATAGAAGTTGGAAACTGATGCGTGGCTAAAGTGATCCTTGTCTAAAAACTTGAAAAATCCACTGAACTTTTCATAAGCTGAACATTCCAGGCCGAATACGTATTGAAAGGAGTTCAGCTGTTACACATGAACTGCATGGCGCATCACAGAAACTTCATTTATGGAGATTTTCTATTTTTGTTCGTTAGTGTTGCGCAATCTTGGACTTCTACAAAGTTTTAGTGAAGGATAGAACAGTTAGTAGGATACAGGGTGCCATAAGCGCAGTCGGAGGAGGTGCCAGCTGTCGCGTGCACTCGATACCAGGTTTCTGATTCGGATTTCCCGCCCAGGTCATCAAGCTTTCTTCCATCCCTCCGGGGCCGGTGAATTGGTACCAGACTTGTCTGGGAAGGATAAAGCGCCGACTTGTTCATAGGCTGGCCACCGCAAGTCACTGTATGTCCAAATACGCATTCAAATCGCCTCCATGACATCGTATGGAAGTAGAATACGTGGCGCATCCCAAAAGGGTTTGAGTAACGCCGTCCTTTATCCTTTATAGAGCAGTTGGTAAATTGAAAACGACTATCTTCTCATAGAGGTTGCTCCATGCTTTCTGCAGGTATTGGATAACATGATGCACTTATCGTTCACTCTTCGCATGTGCGGTAGGTCGTACTGATAAACGAATCAGTGACGTATTCCTCCAAGACAAGTTCGGTGCTAGTGGAGGGGTGTAACGTTACGGGCGAAGGGTATGCGTCGAACAAAAAACCAACTGGTGCACGTGAAACCAACGCGAACCGTCGAGTAATCCTCTTCTTTTGCACCGTTGTGATAGTGTGCGCATGTATGTGCCAATGAAAGATCCTACTATATATAAGCGAGAACGGTCGTTTGTCTGTGGGTGAGTTTGTGTGTGTTTGTTTGCACAGAAGTGCTGGGGGAGTGTGTTGGGAGGAAGTGTGGGGAAGGGGGGGGGGGGGGGGGGGAGGAGGTTGCAGTTGTCACCAGTTTGTCAACTGTTGTAGTTGTCGACGGGCGTCCATGTATAGGCGACATGTCACCGATGTCGCGCAAAGGACGTTCAGGTTGAGAAGAGGTGTCACCGATGTTGCGCAATGCAGGTCCGGCTTGAGAAGGCGTCACCGACGTCGTTCATCAGGTGCCTGGGTTTAGAAGTGGTGTCATCGATGTCGCGAAAGGCCTGTCTGGATTCAGACGACGTGTCACCGATGTCGCGCTAGGGGTTCCGGATTCACACGACGTGTCAACGATGTCGCGCAAACCACGTCCGACTTGAGAAGACATGTCACCGACGTCGCTCATCAGGTGCCTGCATTCAGAAGAGGTGTCACCAATGTCGCGAAGGGCCTTCCAGATTCAGACGACGTGTCACCGATGTCGCGCAAAGCACGTTCGGGTTGAGAACACATGTCACTGACGTTGTTCAACAGGCCACCGGGTTTGGAAGAGGTGTCACCGCTGTCGCGCGAGGATTCCGGATTCAGACGACGTGATACCAGTGAAGGTGGGACCAGTAATTGGGGACCGGTGAAGGATGGGGTTCCAGTAAGGGGGAGCGGTAAAGGGTTGACCAATAAAGGAGGGACCAGTGAAGGTGAGACCAGCAATGGGGCCGGTAAGGGGGGGGGAAGCAGCGAAGGGGACCGGTGAAGGGGGGGGGGGTCCAGTGAAAGGGGGACGGTAGAATGTTGACCAGTGAAGAGGATGTTGACCAGTGAAGAGGGGACCAGGTGAAGGGGAGACCGCTGAGGAAGGGACCAGCAATGGGCACCGGTGAGGTAGTGGGGGGGGGGAAGGGGCCAGTGAAGGGGGACCGGAAAAGGGTTGATGAGTTAAAAGGGGACCAGTGAGGGTGGGACCAGTAATGGGGATCGGTGAAGGATAGGATAACCAGCGAAGAGGGGACAAAGGGAGGTCCAGTGAAGGTGGTTGCAGTAGTAGGGACCGACGAAGGGGAGGGGGTCCAGTGAAAGTGGTGGGCCTGCTTTGTCCTATTCCGCTATACCATTCTATATAGCAAAACCAGTTTTTTAATGAATGAGAGAAGGCCTAAAGAGGAGAAGAAGACGTTCGGGGTGTTCTATACTCCGGGTTTGGGGCGAAGCCCCAACCAGACGTTTGGCGGCCGGCAGGCCGTTGAACGTCTGGTTGATAAATAACCCAGATAATAAGTATGTGGTAATGTGTATGTTAACATATACTCTTACTTAGTTCAATAAATAAATAAATAAAGGATAAAAGGCGATGTTAAGCAGTTTCCTTGTGGGACCCACTACGTCACGTATTTTAAATACTTCTGCGGAAGACAGCTTGAGTGCATTTTTACTTTAGATTTTATTTTATTTTATATAATAACGCAGCAAAGCAAACAACTAAAAGCGTCCTGCGAAGGCAGGAATAAGTATAAAAAACAACACGGTGAAGAACAGAAAACGGCAAACTTCTAAGACACGTCCTGAAGACACCGGCCGAAAAGTCTTTTGTACTCATCATGGAGCGAGTTTGGTAGGGCGTTGAAAAACAACATCAAAAATGTCGTGCTAGATCTACAGGTGAAGAACGCTGATCCTACATTGCTTCTGGTCTGGGAAACTAGATCTTCCACTGTCCACCCTTTTGTGAGAAGACGAGAATAAATAGATGTTCTCAACGGCAAGGCCAATCAATTATAGTGTAACCATTACCAACCATTTATCAACTTTAAAACAATAATTGGATCGTTCCTTCCTCTTTTTCTTCAATGTGTAAGTGTTTTCAGATTGAATGTTTTATTTCACAGGGGTAGTGAGGGAATGGCCGTGGTGTCTCCTAAAGTCTTATCCGAAATTTCCTCGTAAAACTGTTTTGAAGAAGTTCGAGTCTGGCGATATCTCGCTCAGGCAAGGAACTGAATACAGAAGTGCCGTATTCAACAATTGGCCTAACGCATGACTTATAAGGGGCAATAGATGCTCGACTGAGTTTGTTCTTGATGATTTAAAATGAACTACTCGATCTGTTTTTTTTTTTCGCTGCAAGATCGCAATAGTCTTTAAACGAGAGCTTTGTGTCTCAAATAAATCTGAATCGCACAAGCTGGCTGAACAGCAAAGTTGTGGTGCCTTAAGGTAATAATAGTTCCTATTAATCTGCCTCCCAAGATGAGGCACGTGCGATTTTTGACCTGACAAGGGAAGTGTCTGAACGGTACGCCGGTACGGTAAGAACGAATACTATAGGAAGAATCTCCGTCCTCCAAATAGTAACAGAACATGTTTTGTTGTTGCTGAATCCTTGAGGCAAACGAGTATGAGGGTTAATGATTAAGGGCCCGCAGAGCGAACTTACCAGAGCAGCGCAGGGTGCTGGTGTCGTTGGCTGGGTGGCGCGGTGGTAGAGCGGCTGCCTCATGTGCGTGAGGTCGAGGGTTCGGTTCCCGTGATGCGTCGCGTTTCTGCACTTTACTGTAGGATCGGATTTCCATAGAGATTTCCACATTTGAACTTGTTTTTAGAGTTTGCTACAGTAAGATGTTTTTACTATTTATTATTTGTCAACATCTCGTAATTCACCAGCAATGCCCGAAATATGCCAAATGCCACTTTATATGAAACTTTTACCCCAATAAATTGTTCTCATTGTCAATGTAAGAAATTTTGACGCAGCAACAGCAAGAAACAGCGGCAGAATGCCAGAAAAATGCTTCAAATGCAATTTATTAGTTTCGGTGAGATGAGTGCCACCAGTGTACTCACAGTGTAGGAGGGGACCGCATGATCTTCAACTTGACCTGCCACCTTGATCAATATTCTCTCTTCTGTTATGCTTACGAAGTCGCGCGGTCATAACAAGCTGATGCCGCCAACACTGACTCTACAATATCTGCTAACCCTTGAGTGGTCATTCACCTATTGACACTGAAGTGCGGATCTCGACTGGATGCTCTCCCTTCGAGAGACGAGATGAAGCTGGCAGGAAAGATAGGAAGTGTCCTACAGGATTTCGAACTGCGAAAGCTGGAAATCGATGAAGTGTGGAAGTTGAAGGTAGTGGAAGAAGAGGACCACGAGTTTCAACCAGAAGAGGATTGTGCCGGAGTCACGATGCCCTAGCTAGCGAAGGCATTATCACGTTTTCGGGGGGACAGATCGTTTCGGAGGAAAAGGCTTGGCTATACTAGAATTGTTATCCTATACAAGCTTGAGAACTGGGGAAAGTGGACTGTATCGCGATTCCAGGCTTGGGCTGCAGTGGAGTACCACTGGGCAGGAACTCTGAAGCCAAACACAAGTTCAGATATGGAAATCTCTATGGAAATCCGATGGGTTTCGGTTTTCTGGTCAAGTGCAAAAACACGGGCGTAGCATGGGAAGCGAACCCTCGACCTTACGGACACGAGGCAGCCCCTCTCCCACTCCGCCACCCAGTCCATCGTGCCGGTATTTTGCGCTGCTGTGGCAAACTCGCTCTGGGGACCCTTAACCATTACACCCTATTACTCATTTGCCTCAAGGATTCGGCAAAAACAAAACATGTTCTGTTACTATTTGGAGTACGGAGATTCTTCCTATAGTACTCGTTCTTGCCGTTCCGGCCTACCATTCAGACAGTTCCCTTGTGAGGGTGGGAGTTCCCACTTTGCTGACCAGTCCGCAATAGCGTTTATTGCGGATTGAAGAGCAGTGTGATATTTGTCTTATGTAGTGACTTGCGGTGGCCAGCGATGAGCAAATCAGCGTTTTGTCCTTCGCAGACATGTTCGGTACCGACTACCTGACCCAGAAGAGACGGAAGGGGTAGCCTGGGAGGGTTCTGAACGAGGACCTTTGAATCGGAGTGCACGCGACCTTCCTTCTACTACGCTAGCACGCACTCCGCTACCACGCTAATAAATAATCATCAGGAACAATTGTGTAGTCACAAATAGTCTGAGATGTTCTCCAAACGGCTAACAGGTTCTCTGCTAATGATCGCTTGCTAGAAGCTTACGAATTCTTTAGCGGTGTTCGATCATATTTACCATTGTATAACCTTATTCTAACCAAAATAAGACCGAACCTTCCCTACCAGAAACTCGTAACACCTTCATAGCCGCATGTACTAGTGGCGCTATCTACAAAAGTTTTCCTTAATTCCATATTTTCAGGCATTATTGGCGATTGTTTGATATGTGGTGAGCCAAGCACCGGAAAGCACTACGGCATCGTTGCCTGCTTAGGATGCAAGACGTTTTTTCGAAGGTTTGTTTACTTTTTTTTTACAAGAGCTTCCCGCGTAGGCGATTTTTTTGCGAAATTGTTTTGCAAGAAGCGAGAGCAAAAAGGTGCAAAATGAAGAATCAACTTTGATACTTTGGTGGTCCTTTTGTCGGCTGGAAGTTTTCTCAGCGGGGACCACAACTCTTCCAGACCGCTCGATCTCTGGCTGCTTGCATCCAGTGAGGCAGACTCCGCTCTCTGAAAGATCTTGAGAATGAGTCTGCCCAAACGCGTTGGCGGTCGTCCCAGTGGTCTCTTATGGTCTCTCGGGAGCCATTCTGTGACACGGAGACTCCATCTATCGTCCTTTCGCCGAAGCAGGTGTCCGGCCCAGCGATATTTGGACTTCTTCATGTACTACAGCGGGTCTGCTAATTGCGTCTTCTCCCGTAGCTCTGAGCTTCGTACGCCTTCTTGCCATTGCTGACGAAGGCTTGTCCTCAGAAGACATCTCTCCAGTGCACGATGCGTAGTTTGCATCGCTCTGGCGATTGTCTTGTTGTCGGGCCAGGTCGCGTAACACATCGCAGGCAGTACAGAGGCTTTGAATATCGAGGCCCTGAGGCCGGGATCCTTGAACTGATCGGCGAATCGAACTGAAGGCTGGCCATGCTGCGCGTCTCCTGCGGGCGATTTCAGGAGCAAGGTCGTTATCCATGTTCAGCTCTCTTCCCAGATAGACGTAGGAGTCGACCTGTTGCAGAGCGACTCCATTTAACCTTACGAGTCCCGTGTCACACCACTGGTTGACCATAAATTGTGTTTTGGACATATTCATGTCCAATCCAATCTTCATTCTTGAAACAGAAATCAAAAGGGCTTTAATAGGTTTTAATCAGAGGTTATAAAATGGCGCTCTCCAAGGTTTCCACCTTCAGTCAAAAGCTGCCTGTGAAGATATACGGGAAACGCTGCGTATTCTCGTGGCTGATTGTCTGAAGAAAATTGTCTCGTTTTTTGTGCGATTATGGCTGCTAGGATTCCAATATCGCGAATGAGTGCTGATAGGCAATTTCAACGAGGATACCTCTGAGCTGCGTTCAATCAAACAGCACTGGTGGGGTAGCGAGCTGATTCGAGTCTCGCTGGCGCAATAAATTTAATCGCAACTAGACATTTTTCTAGCAGTTGTTTGGAGGATTCACAGTGTCCTAAGTCAGCCTTCAGTTGTAGTTAGGGGATAGTATAATCCTGCTCTGGCCACACGACTACAATATATTGTGGGAACCTAGCAGCTATTACTTCCTAAGGCAAGGTCTACATAGCGCATGATACTAGAAATAAAGATTTAGTAGAAGTCTAAAACGCAGGGAGTTCTTCACAACACCTGGAGAATTTATCCAAAAGCTTTTCAAATAAAAGCTTTCAGCACACTTACATACACGACATGACCAAGGATATGAACCTTGTGGTTACTTCGCTGCGGCTAGAGTGAAGCTGACTGTTATGAAAATGATATTTCAATGTTGTGCTATATGAGATGTGTTGAAAAGGTAGCACAAGAATGTTTTTGTTCTATTCTGTTTTGCTGGTTTGTAACGCAAAAACTCATGTCTATGCCTTTAATAAATAATTAAATATAGAATTTGCTCGCAAGATATATTTGTTTGTTATTTATTTATTGCAGTTATAGGGGGCTCTAATTGAAAGAAACAAAACTTAGAACAGTAACAGAAATACAACGTAATACTTCTGATGCTATTCATCGAATTAGTAAAAAAATTTGTTCAATTGAACGGAAAAAATCGTAGCAGATCAAGTTCATTATTTATGTATAGAAAGGTAGAATGGATGAAAGCAAGGAAAATACGACAGTAATTCCGTATTCGCCGTGCTTTCTTCATATAAGCATTCATGCCTTCATTTTCATCATATCATATTTCATAGTCATCTTATCAGCATTCCTGAACTTCGAAAGATGCTATTTTTGACATGAAGGTCTGATTTGGAGCTACATTTTGGCCGTTGCCTTGTAATGGTTTGAACGTTGAGCCTCCAGAAGGCGCGCGGTTCTTCATCCAGGAAAGCTCTGAAACCTCATTAGAAATCTAATTTCGCTTTCGATATGCTCCCGGATAGGCAAGGCGGAGTCTGCCTCTCAATTGTCGTCAATTCGCCTCTAGTCTGTGCCTTTAGGGCAGTGGTTCAACGGCAGGACACAACCTGCAAGCGAGACAATCCGTGCGACGTCTCGCAGGCCGCCCGCAAGGCGTGCCGAGCGTGTCGATATAGGAAATGCCTGGAGTGCGGAATGAGCCGAGAAGGTGCGTTCTTCGACTTTTACTTCCGTTGCAGTGGTGTTGGTGGGATCGCTCAGAACGTTTTCTAATGTGCGGTGGTCAGGGCGGGTGGTCTTCGGATTGTGCCGTGCATCCGGCTCGTATGAATTTTTGTACACTGTTGTGAATTCGAGTATCCAACTAATCGTGTGGAGACGTGAACTTCGTCAACTTCCGCACATTTCTTCGGATGTCCTAATGGTTTCGTGTCTCTTTCAAAAATCTGGCAACGGTTAAGGGGTATCCAATGAAGACCCTGCTCTGTTTTGGACTCCACCGCGAGTAGGGCTCCGTCCATTCGCTCAACGGCTTCATCCAAGCTTTTGCTTGTGGAAATGCATAGACCTTTCGCTCGATGCTGGCTGTGGTCTGCCGAGGTTTTCCAACCGAGAAAGACAGAACTGTTTTTCGTGGTCCTAAGACCAATCGATCAGTGTTTTCTCCATGATTTATGTCTGCATTAAAGTGAACACTGAACATCTAACAAGCTGTAAGCTTCTCAGCCAAGTGTTGTTTGTATCGGGGTTGGCGAAGAGAAAATCTCAGTTGAAAGAGCCGATAGGGATTTTAAATGGCGTCTGAACTCGTACAATAAACGCTCCTTTAGGATTGCTGCTATCGTCGGCATCTACTGCACTAACTTATCAACCAGCGTTCCACCACTGTGGGAGAGATATACGTCTGAGGAGTTGCAAAACAATACTTTCTGGGGTGTATACTTAACGTGAAAAGCAGTCGGAGCAGAAGCCGACTGAGGCGTTCACCCGCTTCGAGGTCCCCAGTTTGGGTCCCGGCTCAGGAGAACGTAGTCTTCCTAGGATATTCACTAGCAGTAAAATGCATGACACATCCCCAAAGGAATTGATTAATCCCGTTCTTTACCCTTTATCCTTTTATTTAACTGGATCTAACTAATTTAAGTGTTTGCTCACTCCTAGAAATAGCACCGAAGAGGGTTATAATTCTAAGAACTTGTGGGAAAAGATCCATGGGTTAGTTTTAAAGAGGAACAGTCAAAGAGGGAATCATTCTTCACTCATCATTCTTCACTAGGTAGCACCATGTTGAAGGCGCAGTACACGACTTATAGCTGGCGGCTATACCTGTACTCCTATTGCTGACAGAGCTGCACGATGAGGCTACGTCTGCAGTTGTCCCTTTCAGGTGCCAGAATGGCCCATGAAGTCGCACTCCCTCAAAGCACACGAAGCGCATTGTATCTCTTACATATAGGGCTTTCGCCAGGATGTCGGAGAACAACCTTTGGGGGGAGTCCTAACGTTCTTTTTCTCCCTATCGTGCGCCACAGCGCTGCAATAAATCCTCCTCGCTTGAGGGACGCGAAGAGCATCATATCGTTCGATCAGAGCCTTCACGAAGAAGTCCAACCAACGCACTGGTGGGCGTTCTGGTGTTCTGTTGACATCCCGTGGAATCTAGTCGGTGTCTAGCGGTTGTCTGCAAAGCGCATTACTTGGCCGACCCACCTAATTTTCGACGACTTGGCCCATGCGACAGCGTCTCATCTTCGAACTTCGACGAAGCTCGGAACTCCGAAAGCCTTCTCTTACGTGAGTGAATCGTGCCACTCCGAGCATCGTCCTCTCGATTCCTTCGACGCTGCTCGGGTGTTCATCCTGCTTTCATAACAACCAGGTGACGAAATCGAATAGGTGGGCTAGGTGTCGGGCGTTTTTCTTCTCGTTCACGACTTCTTAGAGCTCTTGAAAGCTTTCCAAGGTGCTGGTCCGGTCTTACCCGGCTCAGGCGCTATTCCGTTGGTTATGTTGAGTTCGCGACCACGTATATAGCTGAAAAATTCAGAGATGTTCACATCTGCTCGGCTGACTTCTGGGCGTTATGCAAGCCATGTAATGAATCTTCATCACTTGCAGAATGTAGAATGCCTGACATATAAAGGATGAAAGGATAAAAGACGTCATTACTCAATGCTTTTGGGGATGCGCTATGCAGTCAATTTCTAGGGGATGTCATAGAGGCGAGTTGAATGCGTATTTGGCCATGCAATGATTTGCGGTGGCCAGACGATGACTAAGTCAGCGCTCTATCCTTCCAAGATAAGTCTGGTACCAATTTACCTACCCCGGAGGAGGGATGGAAGACTTGGTTGGCTTGGGCAGGAATCTAAACCATGAACGCTATAGTCGGCACCTCCTACAACTGCGCTACACGTGCCCGTCTGGCATACACCTGAAAGACTGACTCTACTCCATCACCTTGCGAAGAAAGAACGTTTGAGCTGAATTCCCGGCGGTACCATGATTTGCCAGCCATGAATCGGCCGGATAGCCAACAATTGCGGTGTGATGGAAGTGGTCCCTGCATGCGGGGCAAGTCATTCTGAGTTCGATTCCCTATCAGTGCAAAAGTTCTCTTCACTCGCAACATCTCTGGAGATATCTTGTGCCAAAACTCGACTTTCAGCTCTACAACCGCGACGCGACTTGATAGGGTGTCGTCGAGTAAGGACTCGTCATTCAGTGATCACCTCATCACCATCTGAACCAACCACATCCTTGCCCTCGGACCCGTACAAAGAGCATCAACTGCGACTCATCGAGCGGCTCACCGACATCGATCAGAGAATCAGGTAGGAACAAGGGAGTGTGAGTTCGAAAATCAGAGTAGTATGGGGTAGGTTTTTACCCTGTTTTAACCCAGAGGCATGTGCTTGTAGCTTGGCAAGTTGGATGCAATTGTAGGAAAATGGTAGTCTTAAGGGTTAATCAACCCTAGCCCCACCTAACGTTCTCTTTGGAAGCCGCTTTTTGTCAAATGTCCGATGTGTGAACCATTGCTGAGGTGTCCTGGTGTTGAACGCCAGTCCACTGGCCGTTGCCTAGTCCTAGGTTGTGTTCAAAATAATCTATGGATATTGACCGATTGATTCATTTTATTGTGATGTTAATGCGGCAACATTCAAATTCTCGTCAACCTGTTTTAAAATAATCCCACAATCGACAGTATTGATTCACGTTGATTAACTGACTGATCGTTAGTAGGATTGACTTGTTAGGAAGTATGTATGCCTGGCTGCCACTGTATACATTTCAACCCCACCTCGTACAGTAAGCCAAAATCGGCGTTGGCCGCCAGCACTACGTATTGATGTTTCCATGTTGAATAATATTTTGCAGCCCAGGATCGCTCTTCTTTTAAAGCTTCCATCTGGGAAAGGGTTCTTCTGCCTGATTTCGGAGAGATCCCTCTTAAAGACACTCTTATTTGGTGCTTCTTGTCGTCGTTTTCCGATCACTTCCAACTCCACATTGAGCCAATCCTATTACCTGATTTAATTCCCATCGAAAGGTCGTTAATTTTGCGTGGAGGGCTGCAAAGGGCGGACTCTCCGACGGACAGTGAAGGGTAACTCTGCATTCATTTCCGTTGAAAAGAATTCTTATTGGGCCACGGTGTGCGGACGTTTCTGTTTTCAGAAGGAAAAAGTTCGATGTACTTCGATCTAAGAAGGAAGCGATGAACTTAGCAGAGATTATCCACGCTGGAAATATACACGTGAGTTATATCAATTTTTTTTTGCGAAGCAAACGGGGCTTCCACTGGATGTCAGCATCATTTAGTGTAACGACTGTTTTGGTGTGCGTCATGCGTTTTGTTTCTTCGTAATATTGTGTCTTTCGCCCAAAATTTCTTCATTATTGAATTTTCAGTTCAAATTGGCAATTGGCAATTTATGTGCATAAAGAGCGACTGATTCTGAATACTTCGCTGTTATCAAGATTATTCGAAAAGGAGAAGCACTTCACGAAGGCATCGTAGATACCATTTTTTGGCCAAATTGGACACTTCGGATTGGATTGGATACTTTTCAAATCAAACTAGACACTCTTCTAGGCAAACTTGACGATATTGGAATTAAGCTGAACGTTGTCCAAATCAAAAACGAGTGTCTTCCAGATTAAACTAGAGCGCTCCAGGCCGTTTTCCAATTACCTCGAAGTTAAGGCCTATATTGCGGACGCTGTCTTCATTTCCGCGCAGAACGTGGTCGTGCCATCGCGAGCGAGCTTTGTGCATCTTGTACGCTATCGTCGCGACACCGAACTTCTGCTCGTTTCAGCTTCTTTATTCGCAGGCCAACACTCAGCGCCGTACATCGCGACTTCTCTGTAGATCTTCGACTTCAGGTGCTCAGGTGTACTCCTATCGCAGAGCACGCCAGTCAATGAGGGTCGATGCCATTAACCTTGATGGAGCTGCTCTGGGTTACGTCCGTCGTTAAGCACTCGGTCTTCTTCACGTTCAATTTGAGTCCAAATCGCTCTAATCGATCACACAATGCTTGCACCTCTTGCTCGAGTTCACCTTTATCTTCGCTAGCAAGCATCATGTCATCAGCATAAAGCAACGCCCGAGGGAGGGCTTCTGAAGATCTCGTCTGGTGGCATGCATGAAGACAACAAAGAGGAGTGGGGAAAGCGCAGAGCCCTGGTGTACCCCGACAGAGGAAGGGAACTCCATCGAGGTTACAGCTGCAGGTTGAACTCAACTCTTTGGACAAGAGTAGAGCATCCGCACCCACTCTATGAGCTCCTCAGGAACCCCGTGTTGACGCAAGGCGTACCATATCACTTCACGCGGTACGCCGTCAAAGGCCTTCTCCAAGTCGAGAAAGGCGATATGCACTGGTCTCTGTTTCTCGCGATGCTTCTCTATCAGAAGGCGGGCGGCGTGAATGGCATCAACGGTGCCACAGCCAGCCACATAGCCGCACTGATTGCTGGAAAGCTGAACGATGTCCCGAATTCGTCCATCGACAACTCGCTCAAAGATCTTCATGCTGTGCGAAAGCAGGCGAATCGGACGGTAATTGGAGCAGTCTGCAGGACTGCCCTTCTTTTTCCAAATCGGAATCGTCGTACTTTGGCGCCAACACTCAGGGACTTTCGTCTCCGCCACAACCTGATTAAAGAACTTCGCCAACCACTCAGCGGGGTACCAGTACTTGGACTTCCATAAATCAGCTGCCACGTCGTCGGGCCCAGTCGCTTTGCCTGGCCTCATCTTCTCCAGAGCCGCTTCTTTCTCCTCCACGGTGATCTTCTTCTCGCGGCAGTGGGTAGGAGCCGCTGAAGGGATGGCTGGATGAGGAAATTCCGAGTTCGTACGTTAGGCCGCTCCCTGGGTTACGGTAGCGGGCCGCGCCGCGCGCCACCGCCCCTGATCACGGTAGCGTGGCGTGTTGTTGAGCCCGCCTCGGACGGACGGGTCCGAGGCGGGCTCAACAACACGCCACGCTACCGTGATCAGGGGCGGTGGCGCGCGGCGCGGTCCGCTACCGTAACCCAGGGGGCGGCCTAACGTAACGCACCCGGAAATTCCACCGTCGAGATTTCCTCGAAGAAGTTGCGCCATCGCTTCTGTGCCTTCTTGCGGTCCGTAAGAAGATAGCCGTTCTCATCATCGATGCCGCAAAACTTCTCAATATCCTCGGTTTGACGAAGGCGAGTCTTAGCAAGTCGGCACAAATACTGCTGACCATCGCACGATTCGAGCTTCACGTTGACATCTCCATAATGAGTGGCTTTTGCAACAGCCACGGTCTTCTTTGCAGCTTTCATCGCTTCTTAGTACTTCTGCCAGTTGTCGGCTGTTCTGTCGCTGAGAAACAGGTGATAGAGCAACTTCTTCTTCCGAACCTTCGCTTTCACGTCGTCTGTCCACGGCCACGTCTGCTCTTCGACCTTGCGTCGTACAGGCACCGTGATGCCGAGCTCCAACCTTGCAGCTTCACGTGTCGCGTCGGCAGCCTTCTTACATGTTCCGTCGACAGTTGTGACTGTCGGTAACCGCATGCGAGAAATCACAGCTGCTTCCTTTTCCCTCATTCGCCACCACTTGATTCTCGGTGCACCGCATCGCTCGACCTGCCCCTGCCTTGGAGGGGCGATCTTTAGGGTGCAGATCAGCGGTCGTTGCTGTGGGGCGACCGTCTCATACGGCACGACCTTCGCATCCGTGACAAGTCTTCGGTCGCGATCCTTCACAAGGACGAAATCTATCTGAGAGATGGAGCTCCCACTATAGTATGAGATGAGGTGGGAGTCGCGTTTTCGGAAGACGGTGTTCACTATAGTGAGGTTATGCGATTCCGCATAATCAAGAATATGCTCACCATCGGCGTAACGTGACCCCTGCCCCCAACCACCGTGACAGCTGTAACCGTCCTTCGTAGCGCCTTCGTGCCCATTAAGGTCACCAGCGACTATGATGACATCTTTCGACGGTACCTCTGCTGTCTTCTCATCAAGCAGACTCTATGGCTCGATCGGAGCAGCCAGTCTGCGGAGCATACGCAGAGAAGAAGTGATGGAGTCGCTCCTTAGCGGCGACAACGATTTTCATCAGTCGATCGTCAAAGCGCTCGTCGCTTACAATCGAGTCACGAAATCGTTCGGGGACGATTATTCCGACACCACTTTTGCGTTACTCTACATAAACAGAATTTTTGCTGTCACTCAAATAAAATCGCGACGTTCAGTTGAGTGTATGGCACGGATCTCTTCTTTCAACACCCTAATTAACTATGCAAGCCTACATAATTAATTAGGGTGTTGAAGGGTTAGGGTTATTAGGGTTCTAGACAAAACTTGATTCGTTATTTTTTCTTAAAATAACAACTTTATAAATTTTCAGGCATCATGCTCACTTACTGGGGTAGGTGGATCAAAAAAAACTTCAAGGAAAGTCATAATTGAATTTTACAAAACCTATTAAAATAAAATACGAAGTATTATTGTAGAGCACCCGAATATCACGTTGATTTATTCTGTAAAAACAACATAAAAAACTCGGAAAGAAGCAGTTGTGTCACAAAAGCTATGAACGGTAAGAATGTGTAGATTTTGCGCTTTCACAAACTATATACAAACGGGAACATTCGTAGCCACGAAAAATCGACCAGAAATCGATATAGCAAAATCGGCCATTTGGTATGCAACAACCTAATGCAGGTGCGCCAAAATTATGGCGACAAGGCATTCAAGAAAGCGAAAATGCAGCACTTTCGAGAAAACAGCGATGCGATAGTGCGATAGTCTTTTGTAGACTATACACAGCATTGCGAGTCGAAGGAGTTGATACAGGCTTTGAGGCGCCTCGGGAAGGCATCGACTACGGCACGCAAGTATGGCATGTCAAGCTCACCCCACGCCTTCTGGAGAGCTTCCTTCAGAGAATTCACGGAGCGGTGAGGTATCCCGCAGGCTTGCGCTTCCAGAACTGACCAGACGGTGTAATCCATCAGACTGTAAACTGTAGAGCTGGCCGGCCACTCGTGGAAGCTGATGAAGTCCGGGAAGTTGCTTTTGCACCAGTCCTGCACAATTCTTGCTCTGTGAGCTGGAGCTCTGCCTTGTTCGGAGATTCAGGAGCGGTTTTAAGCCTTAGGGAAGATTGATTTCGACGATGTATCCCTGATGTCCATTTCTCGCGAAATTCGACGGACCGAGCGCACCGGGTTCCTGCGAATTCGCTCAAGTACCTCCCTAATGTTGTCCATAGTGTCACAGATAAGTGCATTCCTCGACTGGATCTATCACCCTCGATTTCCAGGTCTTCTAGTGTCCGATGGATCTATATATAATGCTTCGATGAACCCCAAGACGGTGATGAATATTGCGTGCTGAGAGGCCCTAAAGGTGAAGCTCAATAATTGAAGCACGGTTGCACAAACGCTTCACCGTGTTGAAAAAAAAACGTTCTTTTTGTTCTTGATTGAGATAAACATAAACAAATTGACGCAATAAAAACAGTGCAAGTACAGAAAAAAAGAAAACGTTCTGAGGGTTGAAGTCAAATTGTTCGCGCATGTGCTGTCACCATAATTTTGGCGCACCCTGTATTTCAAACGTTTTGGAGGTCTCTATTTTACTGTGGAAGAAACTCGCCTCGATGTGGAAGATGTTCAGTTTTATTTTAAAGCCTTCAAGTTTGCTTAGAACAGTGTCAAATTTGATTATGATTTATATGGGGACATGTGTTCAAAGTGCCTTCAAGATGCTAGAAGTAGAGTGCGTGCTGTAAGAGTATTAACTAACGGATTTTTTATCATTACCATAGTTCTTCCATAGAATTCTTTCATGGGGAGTGTAACGCAGTCGGAGAAGGTGCCATCTGTCGCATGCATCCGATTCCAGGTTCCTGGTTCGAATTTCACGTCCAGGCCAACGAAACTTTCCACCCCTCCGTGGTCGGTGAATCGGTACCAGGCTTGTCTGGGAAGGATACAGCGCTGACTTGTTCATCGGCTGGCCACCGCAAGTCATTGTATGGCCAAACACGCATTCGAATCATCTCCGCGACATCCCGTAGAAGTAGAATGCGTGGTGCATTTCAAAGGGATTGAGTATCGCCCGTTCTTTATCCTTTGTCCTTTTGTTTTTTTTATACCGTTTCTTATTTCAGGCCGACGGCACTAACAAGTTGATGATTATGCTAGCCAAGGACATTTCGAATGTCACACAAACCGACTTGCTCATGATGCTCGAATGGGTTCGTACCTTGCCGTGTTTCACGCCGCTGGCTCTACAGGATAGAATGATTCTACTGAAGGTAGGGGACCTACAATAACTTGGTTCCTCTTTGTCATCAATGAGTGATAGAAAACTCGTTGCAAAAATGATATGGCCAAATCTATTTGGATAGTCTTTACCCTTCTAAATCCGCTTGCCAAGGGGTGGACGTCATCGTTAGTCAATTCCTTGGATAACGCACTCGACTCTTACGGGTTATCTTGCGATTAGAGGTAATTCGAATGCGTACATAGATGGCCTATGCAATGACTTGCGCTGACCAGGGCGATGAATGAGTCACGACATTGCTTGGAACTAGAATGCCTTGCACATTCTACTAAAGGGCCTGATTAAAGCCGACTTTTTTCGAAGCTGAATTGCAGCAGTGTTTCTTAAGCAGCCGCTCTTGTGTATGATCGGTGCTCAAACGAAGCAGGCATTGACAGACGATTTTTTTTTCAGCGATTCGCTGTACATAATCTGGTGCTAGAGCATGGTTTTTTCACGGCCAGTTCTAATATGGAAGACGTGTGGCTGATTTCGAATGGGACATGTATGCCAAGAAACGTCGAGATGCTGCCTGAAGAGTGTAGGGTAAGATTTAGTGATCAGGTCATTTTGTAGATTGTTTTAGGAGGCTTGATAGAACGACTCTGCGGCAGGACCGGGTATTATAAGCTCCACTGCTTGTCGAGGAAGTCGTTTGAAGCTAGGCAGGGATTCTTTACATATGGCGCTGCTAGGAAAGTTTAGCAGGAATTGTTGGGTTATAACACGGAGTTGCTTCTGGATTCCTTACAAGAAAAGGATCCCAACTCATGGTGAGCTTTTGCGATGCTATTTTGACAGGATGTAGGGCCCTGTGAGCGGAGTCCAGAACCACAGTCCGTTTTTGCTGAACGCGTTTCTAAAGAGCTGAAAAAGTGTGTAGACGAGTGCGCAACACTCATCAACCTCTATGACACCCCACGAGATGTGCCTCGTTGGCGCAGTCGGCAGGAGTGCCGCCTCATAGGAGCGCACGAGCAGGGTTTTCTGTTCGAGCCCGAGTGCTGCCAATGGTTTTGCACGTTTTAGCTTGTTGTTATTACGCTTTCTCATGATCACAGGAGGCAGTTTAGACCATCAGTGCTTACAATAAACCAGGGCTGTCTATTTGGGCCTTCATATGTGCTAGTTTTTCAACTATTCATATCTGCACCATATCATTTTTCTGGGAATAAAAAGTCTTATAGATTATTAGATTAAAAGCCTTATATTTATTATTTATTGCCTAGTCGGTAGGTCGCAGAACTGTCGGTAGGTCTGGCTTATAATCCGCAATCAAGAGAAAATCACGGGTGGTCCCCTTTTTGTATAATATTTTATACCAGTTACCTACCTTCAATATACCATCTCGGCTGCAGGTAACATATTCTGGATGGAAAGTAGTCGGCCGACAACACGTTCAGGTGAGAACATTTTTTGTGCACTTATGTACCGATATGGCCCATGTTCATAATATTCAACCGTAAGATAAGCGTATTTGTGTGCAATTACGGTATCATAGGCTAGACGGTACAATATGGTGGTGGTACAGATATGAGTAGTTGAAAAACTAGCAAATATGAAGTCGCAAATAGACAGCCTTGGTTTGTTGTAAGCATTGATGGTCTAAAATTGCCTCCTTCGATCATGAGAAAGCATAATAACAACGAACTAATACGTGCAAAAATATCAGCAGCACTCGGACTTGAACTGAAAGGCCCGCCGGTGTGCTTCTGTGAGGCGCACTCCTACCGACTGCGCCACCGAGGCACACCTCGTGGGGTGTCGTAGAGATTGATGATTGTTGCACTCACGCGTTCACACCTCTTTTCCGGTATTTAAAAAAGCCTTCAGCAAGAACTAACTATGGTTCTGGACTCCGCTCACAGGGCCCTACATCCTGTCAAAATGGCATCGCAAAAGCTCTCCATGAGTTGGGGACCTTTCCTTGTTAGATTAAGTGCCTAAGTCTTGAGTGACTAGGTCTTTTTGAGAAAATATTTCAAATTTTCCAGTCCTCAATATCACCGGACCGAAGGTGGCGCCAAGAGAAGCTCTACCAGCACATGACGGACACGTGCATTGACGAGGCAAGCTAATAATTTTTGAACAAAGGTCCAATGTTACCGGCAGCCAGAGTGGCTGCGCTGGTGTAGAGCTCCAGCAAAAGTTGAAAATGAACCGAAAAATACACAGTGATTAAGCTATAGAAGACCTTCTCGACAGGCCCCTTATGGGGTTATTTATTACCGCCACGGTTTTAATTGAATGGTCCTCTTCAAGGCCTGAAGAAGCTCGAACGCTTTTCGAGAGAAACGGCCGAGACCATTCATTTATTTATCTATTTGTGGAAGTACTCTGTATAAGATGGGAATGAGATACAACTGCAATACAAGAAACACCAAAACTAACAACAAAAATAGGCCCTAAATACCTACGCGGAGAGAATTTGTTTTGCTGCAATGATTCATGACTGCCTTACCAGGGAAGGGTCTCAGCCGTGTCTGAACGGGGGAATTGGAAGTACTGTGAGATTCTCCACTCTTCTAAATTGTGAAATAAGGTTTACTATGAGCTGTGCTTCACTCACTTTTCTTACTTTCTGTATTATACACAAGGTTTTGTGTTTTTCAGCGAATGTTAAAGAATGATCTTTAGTAAGCTGATTTAAACTATCATTAAGGCACTATTTTGCCTTCACGACTCCAGAGGTCGAGGTTGAAAACATCTTTCGTCTAAACTCGCCCAGGGGGAGGTTATTTGGGGTGGGTGCTGCTCACCAATCTGACATCCGTTTTCCATCTCACACTGGAGTACGGTCAGTTACAGTAGGTAGGGGTGACTAAGCTCAGGGTCATCGTTCTCGTCCAAACCTCGCCTATAATGATTATTTGTGGTGTTGATAATTGACAAATTAGAGTGAAATAAGTGTATGGGAGAAATTGGTGTAGGAAGCAAATTGGTGAAGAAGGCAACGGTCATGAAAAATATAAAAGTAATGCATAGCACGGGAGTCGAACATCTGGGCTAGCACCTGTGAAGCAGCGTCGCGCACCGCTGAGCCACTGATTCGCCCGCAACACAGCCTTTTACCGCGTTCCGTTCATCAGCGCGTGCGCACTCATGCCCGTGGACACGCACTGACGGTACAATCCTGTACCCATCTTCGAGGGCCCTTAGCTCTTTGGGTTCAAGGACTCAGCAAAAACGAAACATGTTCTTCTACTACCAGGTTGCCCGGAAAGTTCACGGCGTTTTTAAAGCCTCACTCTGAACTACCATAACTTTCTCAAAACTTATCGGATTTAGTCGAAATAAACACCGTTGGAATCGCAATACATTTGCCAACGGGCCACCAGTCGACATACTCCATCAGGGGAAAAATTCGATGGTCGAGATTCGACAGAATCCACGAAAGCTGTTTTGACTTGGTCCTGATTGGTGAAGGCTTCACCAGCGAGAAAGTTCTGAACAAGTGAGAGGTCTGGAGAATATGGCGGGTGAGGCAGAACCTCGACCCTCAATTCGTTCAATGTTCGAATAATGTTTTGTGAAAGGTGCGGGCGGGTGTTAAGGCTCGAGCACACTTCGCTGCCTTTGCTGCGGCAGCAATGATAAAGGATATCAGAGGCAGCAGCTCGATGACATCCTTTATCATTGCTGCTGCAGCAAAGGCAGCGCGAAGTGTGCTTGAGCCTTTATCGTGCAGAAGAATAGGGCCTCTTCTGTTGACCAATGCTGGCTAAGGTTGACGCAATTTTCGGTGCATTTCGTCGATTTCCTTACAGTAGGACTCTGCTGTGGTCGTACGGTCTGGTGCCAGAAAGTTGCAATGGATCACACCAGCCGCCGACCACCACACAGTGACCATTACCTTTTTTTGGCGGAGGTTCGCCTTTGGAAAATGCTGAACGCGATAATTTCTGCCGCTCACTCAGCTCGTGGGGCGCCCAATTTTCGAGCTTCTTCATCTTCCCAATACGTTTCAAAGCATCCACAACAGCAGTTTTACTAACGTCTAGCTCTTACGCGATCTCGCGAACTGTTTGGGGTGCTTCAGCTTCCACCAATCCCTTCAACTCGTCGTCCAGGATTGCTCTAGATTGACCGTTATGGGGTCATCCTCGAGGCTGAAATCTCCGGTATGAAATTTACTGGACTACTCTCGCGCAGTGCTTTCTCCAACATACTAGGCCCTCACATTTGATTGATTTCTTGAGCTGAGGCGGCGCCGCTCAGCGATTTCGCTCGGCTGCGCCGCAGAAGTCTGTGGGGGCCTTTAGACCCTACCTTGGCTAGTGTAGTCGCCTCTTGACACAACATTAAGAGGGAATAGGTGGCCGAACTTCGTGAACACTTGAACAAACAGCTTGTAAGAAGAACAAATGAAAGTAAGCAGAGAACTGATGACTGGATCAAGTGGAAAGGACAGAGCGAAATGGCAGTGCTAACCGTATTTCGGAATCACGTCAGCGAGAAGAATAACAAAGGAGATAAGGAATGCAGAAAGTTCAGTTGTTGTGTCCGAGAAAAAAAACTTATGACCGATCCGTAGTGCGATCAGTGGTAGATGTCTTCTGCCGGTTGCGTAGAACAGAGGATAGGTTGCGTCACCGATCGAGTTCACGTATAAATGTGGCGCAGCAGACGTCGCGTTTGCATACTTCGATTTTTCGTGCAAACTGAGTGGCCTCTAGAGCATCTAGCTGTGTATTCTTCCGTGATATCGAGAAAACCGACAAACACGGCGTAAAGGATGCTTGTAGCCATCATTACATTTAATCCTTTTATTGTTTCTTTTCTCCACGGACATAGTACTACTAAAGGCACTAAAAAACTGCATACGTTTCAACGAGTAGTTTCTCTGATTAAAACTAACGATAAGTACCTCTGATTCAGGTTGCTAAACCATTGAAGCTCCTTCAGCTGCTTCCGCAGGAGTTAGTGGTCCTGAAGATCATCATGCTGTTCAACCTCGGGAATCATTCAGGTCTGATACATGTGGCTTTTCAATACAATAAATTCTTGCCAATCATCAACTCCAACTTTAGAGTCATCGGAGATTTCCGACGAGTCTCGGAAGATTGTGCTCTCCTATCGAGACCAAGTGATCTCGGCGCTCTTCCGATACTACCAGCACATATCGTATGAGAACTACCCTGGTGAGTGTATCTACCATATTTACTGGCGATGATGGATAGCTGAGTGCAGGTCTAGAAAGGAGGTCCACCTCGGTTTTCCTCCACAAATTCCGAGGAATTTACTCAAAAACCTCTGAAATGAAAACGTCGCGCTCGGATAAATACACATTACATCGCGGTAGGAAAATAAGCCTGTTTCGGGTGGGATAAAATTCCCAGGTTTGGAGGAAATACAGGGTGCGTAAAAAGTATTGACGCACTAAGCGTAAACGTTGGAAATAACAACACATTATAAAATTTAACAAGTTTATATACAAAATGTAAACAATGATCTAGCGAACAGAATAGCATCATTTGTATTTTGTGTGGGCTTCTCTGCTGCGAATGCAGAAGCGAAGACGACGGGGAAAGGCATCGACGGTGGCCGCAAACAGTCCACGTCGATTTCGTTCCATGCTTGGACCAGACCATCCTTCACTGACTTCATACTTTTGCGGGAAGTAGCGCAAGCTTCGTTCTCCAAAACGTCCCATATAGAGTATTTCAGCGGATTCAAATCCGGTCTATACAGAGGTCATTCCTCTGCCGAAACGAGGGAGCCTTCATGTGGGCGCGGCACCAGTCCTGAGCAATCCTCGACTCTGCGCAGAAGTCTAATCCTGCTGGAAGACATACGGCTTACACTGAAGGTGGGATTTGAGCCAAGGAACCGGTTGCTCCTTCAGGACATCAATACAGATAGTTCTACCGATTTATCTTCACTCCTGTATCCACGAAAACGAGGGACGCTTGTGATGAATGCACAGACCATGATACTGGCCGGATGCGCCTTCCTTACTGCGAGCCCTCCGCCAGAATTAGCACTTTGGAGGTACTTAAAGAGTATGTAACACTCTTCCAAGTTGAATGACCAAAAGTTGCAAGTCACTGAAGGTCAAAACATAGACCGAAATCGACGTGGATTACTTGCGGCACACCGTCGATGCCTTCCCTCGTCGTCTTCGCCCCTGCATTCGCAGCAAGGAAGCCCCTATAAAATACAAGTGATGCTATTCTGTTCGCTTCGACCTTTTGTATATAAACTTATTAGGTTTGTGTATTGTTATTTCTAACGTTTACGTTTAGTGCGTCAATGCTTTTTACGCACCCTGTACAGTATGACCCCTAGGCCCAAATTTACGTTATTTTGCGTAGGTCCTAAAAAAGCCGACCGCCTTGAGCTACTGACCCCATCTAAGTATAGTAAGCAACTGAAGGATTTCATTTTGAGAACCTTTTTATAATACTAACTAACCTTTTTATGAAGATTCCGGAAAAAATTGTTCTATTAATGGCAAGAAAACCGGGGCCGAATTCATCAACGACTTACGTAATTTTAACGGAGAATTGTAGGCATGCAAGCGATATGGTGAGCGATAAGCCGCATTATCTGAGCTTTTAACGTGGCTTATCGCTCACCATATCGCTTGATAAGCTTACAGTTCTCCGTTAAAGTTACGTAAGTCGTTGATGAATGGCAACATTTTTGTGTTGGAAGCGGCCTCTATAACGCCTATTTGTTGCTAGCATTTTTCGATGGTGACTTTGTTTGCAGAACGCTTCGGAAATCTGATACTGATGATATCTGGAGTTGCGTCAGCTGCATCGGCTATGCTGGAGAGCTATCAGGTTTGTACTTCTCACATACTTCATTGTGTGTACAAAGTAGGTGAATCTGACGCGCTCAGCTTACGCCATCCGTGCATTCAATGCTTCATCAGCAACGTTGATAAATTGTGCCCATCGTCAGTATGTCTCTGTCGACATTTGTCACAAAACCGTCTACAGAATAACGCGAGTGAAAGCTTGGCATGGACCCGGAACCACAGACTTATGCAACAAGCTAAGATTCTACTATTAGGTTGTAACGAAATAAATGGCACTGAACCACTGTAAATTTAAACAGTTAATATCTCGGCTTGTAGGCAAGTTTATTAATCGAAATAAAAACCTTTTGATTCTACACATCTTTGCCAACGTGACATAAGCTTTTTTATCCCAGTAGCATAAAAATCAGAAGTTCTGGAATTGACGAAATCTTCGAAGGCACTTTCGGCATCCTGTTGGTATTTGAATATTTCCCCTACCAAGAAGTCGCCAAGATGCTTGAAGAAATGGTAGTCTGTTGGGGAGAGGTCGGGAGAAAACGGAGGATGTGGTAGAGTTTCAATGCTCAGCTCATTCAATTTCTGCAACGTCATTCGTGCTACATGGGGGCGAGCACTGTCGTGCAGAAGGAGAACTCGCCTTCGGTTTACCAAGGCCGGCCGGATATCCTTCAACTTTTTCATCATTTCTTCAATTTCAATGCAATACTTCCCTGCCGTGATGGATTCACCGGGAGGGAGGAAGCTGTGGTGAATAATTCCCAGCGAATACCACCATACTGTCACCATTACTTTCTTTTGGTGCAATTCCGGCTTCGCAAAAACCTTGGGGCTCTCATCGCTGTCCACCCACTGTGCCGATCGTCGCCTGTTGTCGTACATTATCCATTTCTCGTCACAGGTTACGATGCGATCAAGGAATAGGTCCGTTTCGTTCCGTAGAAGCAGTGCGGACGAGATCTCATATCGTCGGTTTCTTTGCTCCTCAGACAGCTCGTGAGGCACCCATCTTTCCAGCTTTTTGGTCTTTCCAATTTCCTTCAGATGCCGGGCAGCTGTGCTGTGACTGACGCCAAGAACCTTCGCTATCTCCCTGGTACCTTTGTGTGGATCCTCCTCTACCACATCTCTCAGCTTGTCCTCATCAACATCACTATGCCTCCCACGACCTTCATGTTCTTCCAAGCTCTCATCTCCATTCCGGAACTTCTGATACCAACGATACGCCGTCCGAACTGTGGAACATCCTTGACCGAATGCGGCGTTGATCTTCTCGTCCGCCTCCTTAGCTGTAGTGCCCAGCTTGAATTCATACAAGTAAATGCCTCGGATTACCCTTTTGTCCATCTGCAAAAAAGTCAATAAAACTCTAAAGTTTTCCCACTTTTACATGGAAAATTTGGTACTGTCCGGTAGAGCAAAGTTTGCGCTTCTAAATGATATGCCACATGTTACGGTTCGTTCTTGATCAAACGCGTAAAGACGCGCCAAAAAATGGCGCGAGCCAGTGCCATTTAATTCGTTACAACCTAATATTAGGCTGTCCCATAAGTCCCCGTCGTTTTTTTCAACGATTTATTGAGGATTTCGCCGCCAGTCTCTTGCATAGCGCTATATAGCTTTCGAAAGAGAATGATTTGCTCTATCAGAGCGTATTGCATTTCTTTTTTCATTCTGAATTTTGTCAATTTTTAGGTCGTTAAAGTGATAAGTGAAAAAGTGGCCATCTGCGCAGTTGTTTCTCTCGCTTAGATTTATAATTTTTTGCGCAGCTTTTCATAGCATTTGGAAGACAATGTTCTGTGCTACAAGAATACACGTTGGTCCTGTTTCCTCATTTGTCGTTCTGTGGATTTTTACGTCATCAAATCGTCCGACTTTTCCGTCCGAATTTTTACCGAAACTCCTGCTCTGCGTTGGACTTTTTTACTTGGTGTTATATGTCGTTCGGAAGAGGGTGCCCTGCTCAAGGAGAATTTGTGTCGCGTTCATTGGCTTATGCTGATTTCTGTCGAATATCAACAATTGAACAAGGGGAAGAAGTTGTTGGTGAAGATGATTTTTCCTTTGGAATTTTGATGATATTCGACGGAAATCAGCATGAGCCAATAATCGCGACACAAATTCTTATTGAGCAAGACACCCTCTTCCGAACGACTACTTACGGATGCACAGTAGAAGTGAATGTCGGGGTTGTCACATGTACACTGTGTAAATTGGAGTCGTAGGCCTACAACCTGGGGAATTAGGGCCGTCTGCAAACTCTTGGTGTAAAGAAGTCTTTACTGGATGTAAACCTACATGTGTTAGGTATTTAGTGCATTTAAATCGTGGCAAGTAACTAACCTCGCCCACTAGAGCGGCTTTTGAGGGTGTGCGAATCCGGCGCGTAGTGAATTGTTACTTAAGCGTAAAAAAGAGGTCGATAAGCTTCAAAACCAGTTTCTTAAAGCGTTGCACTGAATTGTTTATTTGTCTGTTTCAGGTCATGCGACTTTTCAAAATCGTTTCCTTCGACAACATTTCGCAGGAGCTGTTGTTCAATAGAAGTTCCTAGAAAGGCACAAAGCATCATACGTACGGGTTCTCAGTGCTACCTAGATATCTGATTTACTGTGTTTCATTCTAGTCGTTTCCGTTATTCGAAGTATGTTGTATATTACTACGCGTATGTCAGCTATGCTCAGCGGTTGTTGAATTTTGATATGTTAGTGTTATTATTTGATTGTGTTGACACAGCAATGAACAGTGTTTCGCCTTCACTAGAAACCTTCTCGTTCGTCTTCTGGTACATCTGTAAACGGCTGCCAACTGAAGAATGTGGACCGCTTTAAGTGACAGCAGAAAAGTTCAAATTTCGTGTCTTGGGCGCTCTAAGACTTGTATCTCGGAAATACGAAGTCGGAATTAAGTCAAAATTTAGGTGGGATGTTCAGAAGCAAGACTTGGCTTCCGTCGGATCCGCTAAGCTGCTGAATGTTCGAGCAGAACCTCTCGGATCGCGAGTTATCACCAGTGGGATGGGAACAATCCGGGGAGATCCAACTGCTGTGAAGGCTTTACTGAAACCGTCCACTAAGCTGGGATTCATTCGGTTGACCTGCTGACCAGCCGGTAGGTAAACTGCCTCGAACCGTTCCAGCCCCTGTTCATACTTCGAGCGACAAGAGCGTTTGGAGCGACTGGGGCGACGGACATAGTGTAATTATTTGCGTACACCACACTACGTCCGTCACTCCAGTCGCTCTTGTCGCTCGAAGTATGAAGAGGCCCTCAGGCATTAGACATGGGATCCGAATCATGCATTTTCGGATATCCGGCCGGATTTATCCGGTTTCGGATTATCCGAAATCCAGCTCGGTCGAAAATTGCCCTCATCTGAATCATCCGGGGTTGCCCTCATCTGAAGATCCGGGGTCGAAAATTGCCCTCATCTGAAGATCCGGGGTTTCTAAAATTGCCCTCATCTGACTCATCCGAAGATCCGGAGTTTTAAAAATTGCCCTCATCTGAATCATCCGAAGATCCGTGGTTTTGAAAAATGCAATGATTCGGATAAAATCGGATAAAAATCGGATAATATAAGGTTAGTGCGCCTTGCTGGCAAACTGCGCCATTGATAGCCTGACTTTTTTGGGCAGGTTTGCAATCATTTGGCGGGAATTCTCTCTCAAGGGAAGAGCCTGATAGCGTATATCTGAACGGGGAGAGGGCGTCATCCTATTAAATTCCCCACCCCTCAATTAGCATAAAATGTGTTTCATTTTTGCCAAGTCGTTAAACCCAAGGAGTGGGGGTTCTTGAAGTCACAATGGAATACGGCGCATCACGAGTTTGGGGTCTTCTACGACCGCGATGCCTCTTCCGGCAAGCAGCTCGGAGCGCAATGGGTAGTGATGATGCTTTATGGGAGGAAGGATCGGGGGTTCGATCCTCATGCGCTGCTGCATTCCTGCTTTTTAAATGATTGGTTGAGATTTAAGGGGTTCTGACGTCTATACCATTTTCAGATGTTTTCTGCTTGCTGTGGTACTCAGCATGGTGATGCATAAATATTCAACACCAGCGATACACAGGTACAACGTGCATAAAGCAGCACTGAACACAATGGGCAGGGTATAAATCAGGGGTGTGCGTAAATGAACTCCACAATTTTGTAAATCGTAAATCGTAATTACGAAAAAATAATCGTAAATCGTAAATCGTAAATCGTAAGAGGTGCCTGACTTATAATGCATCTAATTTCCTTGCATTTTTCTATGTGTTAAAGTTAACCGAAGCTAACTATGTTTTATTGAGACGTTTTCAGCTCGAGCTTGACACTTTCCTAATTAAGACGGAAGCCATTAATATCGACTAGCACCTTATCACGTTATGTGGATATTTGTCATCCGTGGACCGAAGATCACATTTACGAAAATTTACGATTTACGACCCAAAATGTCGTAAATCGTAAATCGTAAAAAATTTGTCAAAAATCACCGTAAATCGTAGTCGAAAGAGTCTGTGTCTGTGGCACTCTTTCGTTTTAACCACATGTGACGTCACATCATGGTCTCCTTTGGGCGCACACCCCTGGTATAAATGCTGCTGGCTCCCTTCAGTCTGTTTCTATACATCGGCCAAAGACCTCGGGTAAAACCATCCTGCTCGGATTTTCAAAGGAGACCATGATGTGACGTCACATGTGGTTAAAACGAAAGAGTCTGTGCCACAGACTCTGTGGATCCCGGAAATTGACCTAAACGGCATCAATACACTTCTCATCTTTGCCTGTCACCTGGAAATCAGAGGTCTACTGAGGGTTCTCTAAAACCTAACACCAAAAAAGTCGCCGATGCTCGAGTGGTGATCCACTTACTCACGCTGAAGTGTGGTCCACCTTTAGATAAGGAGCCTTCAATGGAATGACACCAAACTGACCGAACGGATGGCCAGCATACTCAAGGTCTTCGAAGCACGTCAACGTAAAGAGAATCCCTCAAATCAAACAATAAGTTGAAATGCAAGGATGCAGCAGAGCAGAAAAGTCGAACCCTCTACCTCCCTCTCATAGAGCAACGTCGCTATCCATTGCGCTACGAGCCGCTTCCCGTCGGCGGCATTGCGGGCGTACAAGACTCACGAACTTGTGAGGCGCCGATTCCACTGTACTGATTCCACTGTTCAAGGATCCTCTACTCCTCGGGCTTATCGATCTGGCAAAAAAGGAACACATTTTTATACTAATTGAGGAGTGGCGATTATTCCTATATGACTCGCTCTGCCGTTCAGACATGCGCTTCAGACCCTTCCCTTTTCAGAGCATGAGAAATTTCTTGCGCGGCGTTTCGGAATCGTTTCATTATTGTCCTTTACAAGACTTCGCTGTGCATTACCAACTCACTATTGAGTTGGTGTTGGCTCGTTGAAATCTTAAAGCTGTTTTTTGTTTGTTCTGGAAGCACAAAATAGCTCTGCGGAGGGCTCCCCTTGTAAGGCGGCCAAATACGACATCTTTTACGTAGCGCTGGTGTGTTCCACTCCATTGGTGAACTAAGCTAGGCCAGGTATGGTGTAATAGGGCATTCGTTTGCCTTGCTATCACGGCACATAACCGCTTAATTCAAGGTGAGGCGCTCCAAGCTGCTTTGCGCGTTCGTGACTTCAACTGGTCAATGAAATAAACGCGGAGCTACTGATGTGTTCCGTTTTTAAGAGGTTGCGTGCCCCTATTGTATCACTTATCCGGTTGTATCCGAATCGGATATCCGAAATCCGGCTCGGCCAAAAATGGCGTTATCTGAATCATCCGAAGATCCGGGGTTTGAAAAATGGCCTATCCGAATCATCCGATTATCCGGAAAATCGGTGTCGGATCCAATGTCTATCAGGCATCCGTAGTGGGTTCCGTTCTGTGTCGTAGGGCCACTTCGCATCTTTCAGTAAACGTAGGTAGTAGCTAATAGGTGCCGTTAAATGTTTAGATTATTGAACGGATGTTGTGACAGTTACAGCCTGGGAACCATTTCCAATTCTCAAACGTTGATAGTCTGAGACCGCGCCTTTTATACCCTTTTAGGCGCCTTTTATACTCGCGCCGTCGCACGGCGCCTGTGATGGTTGTCATAGCTATCGATTTTTCACGATGGCGCCGCATCACTTTTATACTCCGCCGCCTCAAAACACCACATTTGGCGGAATTTCGGGTTACGCTATTCGGCGAATCGCGTCGTAGGAGGGAAGGGCGCGGCGCGGCGCGATCAGCTGTGTGCCACTCGGTGTTGAGTAGGAGGTTTCACACCGGAATGAATCATTTTGCTATGCCTGTTTTGTTTTGGTTCCCCAACCAACAGAACAAAAAGGGTGTAGCAAAATGATGGCACTATTGTACCTTCAGGACTCCAGAGCTCGAGGAGAGGTCGAAAAGACTTTTTTGAACCAACATCGCCCAGGGGGGTTAGTTAGGGTGCCGATGGAATCCGACATCCGTTTTGTATTAGGGCCTTTACACTCGCGGCAGCACCCGGAGAACTCGTCCATATCGCTCCCGCCGCAGTGGTGACCCACGCCGCCAGTGTGGTAGAACCCGCGGCGCGGACGAGTTGTGGCGGAGCCGCCGCACGCAGAGGTCCCCGAGGGTTGCACAGTTCACGGCGGCTCTCATCCGCAGCGCCAGCAGCTGCGGGTGAGACCCTCCGGAGGGCGTGGTCGGATTGGAAGCTCACGCTTCTGCATTGCTAACCATTTCGCTAAACGTAAATAACACGAGTTCTTCCGATTGTGCTAACACGAGCCGTACGGTGGGCTTGTGATAGCGCAGTCGGAAGAAGCGCCGGGCGTCGCGTTCACACGGAATAGAGATTGTTGGTACGGGCCTCGTACAGGCAAATCAAGTCTTTCATCCTTTCAGCGCTACTGAATTGGCACCAAAGTTTTCTGGGAAGGTCAAAACTTGGCTTCTCATTAGCTGACCGCTGGAAGGTCCTTCTTACGTCCGAATATGCTTTCAGACTGCCTCCAAGACAACCCGAGAATGGTTGGTGGAGTGATGAGCACAAAGCTCTATCCGTTAGCGGTGCTGAAGACCTTTTTCGAGAAGTCCCTGTTATTGATGAGCAGATCGATTAAAGTTGTCATTGAATGCCCTTTCGCAGCTATGACGCAGGTCAATGAAAGAAGTGCTTAAAAGCTCAAATATTCGAGTAAAATTCCTAAGTGTCAATATTTTCAATTCTTCAACAACAGCAAGGAGCAAGGGCACACTTTTCATGAGAACAGTGCGCTTTCAGCTGGATCAGAATTCGCGTTTCACTGCAATCATCGTCAGAAAAAGTCTTTCATAAAATCGCCATCGAGCTCACGTATACTACATAGTTGTATAAGTAGGTTGAATGCACTAAAGCTGGCGCCATATTTTTTCGATATGAGAAGAATCCAAAATGAATTATGCAAGTGCTATGGCTGCTGTGTTTACGTTATTCTCTAAGCTAGCCCAAGACATTTGAAATCAAAGCAAATTCTTCCAAATCGAAGCGAGCTCTTTTTAGGTATTCACTTATTGGGAACAGGAAGCAAGGTGTTCACTTATTGGGTGAATTAAAACTTTAAAGAAAATTATATTGAAATTTTCCTCGAACAAAAAAAATTACACTAACCTTCTTTCTTGGAGAGTTTCTATTAGTCAAACAGAATCCGCAGTTTATGCGACATTTGCACAATTTTGTATCAAAACTTTAAAAGTGATGTATTCCTAGAAGCTTACCTATTTATGTATTTGTCTATTACTCACCTCGTGTCTTAAACCATACTTCATTGCAGAGAATACCGAAGTTGAACGTACCCCTAATCTTAGCACTCGGTTGGACCGAAGGTATCCGAAGTTTTCGTCTCCTAATTTCAGAACACCACAACCTCACTTACGTTTGACCACTTTAATTACTATAAGAACCATTTAGAATATCTCTATCAATGAAAGGCAGGAGTATGTATCCTTACTCTTAAATAGTTGGGCAGTTAGAACTCACGAACTGTCGAAATGTATTAATAATTATAATTTTAATTGTGATATTTATAGTGCTAATATAATTTTGATACCCTTTTTCTAAGGCGAAATTTTTCCTCTGCAAGCTTTCTCCAAAAATGTATATATGTAAGAGACCTGTGCAGATTACACAGAATCGGATAACACTTTAAATTCTAAATCCTGCAGTCTTAGTACGTGAGTTATCAGGTTGATGTTGTTTTGTAATGTTTAATGTTGCCGCAAACCCTTAATTTACAGGAGGAAGGTACATTTGTAGTAGTTTATCATTGCTTGACCTTAGTTTTCCTATAGCATTCTCACCTCCAATGTACAGCGTGCCTGCTGCATTTTTTTTTTGAAATCTACCGGCAGTGGATCACCAAAGAGGATCCTTGGAAAGTGATTTAGAAGCTTTGCAATGGCACAAGGAGAGCAGCCCATGTTTAAAGCCTTCAAAAAACCTTTGATATTGCTGCACGTGTTTCGCGCTTTATGAGCTGTTCTTGTGAATGCCTTTGTGAATCGTTAAATTTTGTCAAAAAATACAATCAACTGTGGACTATTATTTGAAATGAAAAATCAAGACATTATTTTAAATTCCAAATTCAACAGGTTCGGTTCCTATGGACGATTTTACAATCTAACCGGGCTTTCCATCATTTTAAGGCTGTTTATTGTTCAAAGTGCTCTCTATCGATAATTCAGCGCGGAGCCTTCAAGTTTTCCCTTTCCAGCATAGCTAGCAATCCCGATAAAATTCCGGTATGGCTCTGCTGAGACTCGAGTCACAAATCTCCATGGTATGGCTCTGCTGAGATTCGAGTCACAAATCTTTGCCATACAGGGTTTTCGCGACAAGTGGTTCAAACTCTTCAGCGTTTGAAATACATCTTGTATAGCCTGGGCTATTCAAAACTTTCTTGACCTTCGGACCTTTCGGCTCTCAGAAACTTCGGTTCTCGAGCTTTTGATCTCCTCCAGCGTGTCGTCTTGGTCGGACCGCGACCGGTAGAACTTCTCGGCGATTTTTCCGACACCAACTGAAAGCAAGTGAAAAGGAGTCGGCAAATGGAACTCAATGAAGAGAAGAACCAAAAAATTGCCGAGGGATTCTTCCAGTCGCGGACGACCAAGACGGTACGCTGGAGGACTCAAAAGCCTGAGAACCGAGGTTTCTGAGAGCAGAAAGCCCCGAAGTTCAAGAAAGTCTCGAACAGTCCAAGCTGCAGGAAGGCCTAGAAGTGACACGGTTGGCGACATGACGCTAAAAATATCAACATCTTGTATGTCTTCTGATTGTTCAAAAGTGAAACTCTTCTCTACATAAAGGAACCGGAACGACCCAACCCAGCTTTAGGCATTATTTCAGCCAATAGAACGTTAGAAACCTTTTGTGCGACATAGTACAGCCAGTGAAACTCCACTTTCATCCCGTGTTTTTTCTTGGCTTTTACTGATTGTTAGAACAAGGTATTCAGAAAGAAAGACGCTCCACTCTAAAAATAGCTCCTGTGAGACCGCGATTGCTTGATACGTCTCAATATTCTTCAGCTACCGACTATGGAAGATTAAAGACTATGGAAGATCCTCCTATCTCAAAAGACCTTCCAGCAGCTATGCGGTTAGGGTAAAGCTTTGGCTATTAAAACGTACAACTAAACGAAGACAATACGACGGCGCTCGAGCGCACTTTGGATAACTTTTGCACCATACTAAGGTGATCTCTTAAAGACAACAAAATAAGGCCACTAGGCAACTCCTGAATCTCTTAGTCGTGTGGAAAGTGCGAACCGCTTGTCGAAACAACAAGGAAACTGACTTTTAAAATTTCATCGAGATTCCTTTTATCGGCAATTTTAGGTTCAAACACTTGGGCCAGTAGCGCAGGAGGAATCGGATCTCACATAAACCCCGAGTAAAAGTCGGCGTTGCAAACACGTAGTCAGGCTTTCAAATTCTCTTAAGAAGGTGAATGCTGTTTTTCCAAGAAGGATAGCGCAGCGAGCTGCACCACGATTGGCCACCGAAATTCATTACATTATCTAGACATGCTTTGAAATTCTCTCAACAGTATCTCAGCGAATTTGGAATGCGTAGTGCATCCTATGGAGGGATTGATAGCCATTGAAGACTCACCGGCGAATTTTGTCCTTCATCCGTAATACTCTTCGTGGTGTTTTTGTGGGTGTAGGCGTGGTTCTATTAATTCGAATGCGATTATGAAAATTTGATACTTTTTCCATATTTCGATCCATCGCTAGCGTTACACTATTCTCAGCTTGAAGCTTCTCAGCTTGAAGTGATTGCAGAGATATTCTACCTCCAACAGAGTGGTGTTCACAATCTCCATATTTGCCATCCACCGAAAATGTCTGCAGCAATGTATCCAATTGCTTCTTAATGAAGAAAGCCGATATGTATTAACAAACGCGTAGTTGTTTGGCTAGCCAGTAGCATAGTAGAGCAGAGAAGGGTTCACCAGAGCTGCAACATAGATTTCGTCAACAATTTCGTAAATGGATTTTAGAGATATGATTTCTTGATGTTATGGGCGTTCGTGGCCGCTGCTCCCAATCCTAATCGTCAACAGCGTTGAGAAGGCAGAGAAATTCGACTGCACTTCTGCAGTTATTTATTTGAGGAAGAATGCGTGGACGACGTTGGCTTCCGATCTGAAAGTGAGAATGCCAGAAGATGCTCGGCACTGGAAAAAAGGACAATACAGCTAACTGAAAAAAACAGAAAACTGTTATACAACTACACCTTGGAAACCGGGGTCGTAAGAAAGCTTGATGTGCACGCTACACATCGAAGCAAGGACGATGCTCGGAACCACTCGACTCGCACATATGGGAAATTGCTTCCGGAACACTGAAATCCGTTAGAGGAGATGCGGTGGCATGGGACAACTCGTCGAACATTAGGTGGGCCGCACTGGCACTCCGCTTTGCTGACTTTAGTTGGATGATGGTCGAAACCGATTCATTCCGATGGACGTCAAAAAATCAGGAATCCCTTCAACGCGTTTGTCGCACTCTTTTTGTGAAATTCCTGAAGGAATGATGTGACCGCTTTCCCTTACTCGAGTGAGAAAAACTCACTGGACAATTCTGGCACCGGACATATACCAACGAGAAGGTTACCTGCCTACTCGAGCAATTCGTAGATCAACAAGAAGACAGAAGGTATTACTTGACACAAGTTTTCTAGACTTGAAAGCCTATTGATTAAGCAAAAGGCTATACAATTCAAAGAGTTAATCCACTCCCCAGACTCCTATTACTCTAAAAGAAGAAAATGTGACCAACCACCAAGAGTTGTAGCAATGAAACGGACGGATAATAGACATCCTACTAGCTTTATCACTTTCCCTCTTATGTTTTCCTCGCTTCATCCTTCATTTCCTTCCATTTCAGATGTACCACCGACTCTTCGACGCCGGCAAGAAGCGCGCAGCTGCCCTGTCGCCATCGCAAGACCTCCAAAACGCCGTCGAACTGAGCAACTACTTGGAACGAGCCGGAAGAAAGTGATCATCATCACCGTGGGGTGGTTGAATGCAGGCGAACTATGCGATATACCAGTATTTGAGCAAGGGAGTGGGTGGCGTGCGCGTGTATGTCAACAACAATCAATAACACTATGCAGAACAAATCGATATCGATTGATCTGGCAGTCTGTCTGTCTGTGTGCGTGTCTCGATGTATGTCAGCTTAGATTAAATGTGTACTATTGTTGAGCAGTGTACGTTGTGTGGTGTTATATCACAGTGTTGTGTCTGTATCCTCCCTAATCATCGTCGTCGGCTGCATGCCGACGACGATGATGGCGATGACAATGATTTTGATGATCTCAGCTTGAAGGTAAATTTTCGATTTTGGTAAGTGTGGATCGGTGGAGGTGAAATCAAAGGTGAACTTGTTCTTCGAACTTACCCACCGAAAGGACCTAGAAAGAAGAAAATCTTGATAATGGAGCGGTTCAAGGAAATCTTCTGGCGGAACAGGGAGTGGCATCCAGGGCAACATCCTCGCATCAGGAATGATATTGTTTCCGCTTTTGTGCACGACGAAGTGATTATGTGCGGCCGACACTTGTTACTTTTATATGGCGCACACCAAGTCTATGCCATATGGAGGAACAATTCCTGCAATTGCAGTCTCGATTACAAAAAGAATGATAAAGCTGTGTCTTGAAATATACGACATATGGAATCAGCGGCCTGAATGAATCTAGCTGCGCCGAAAAAGAAATGAAAAGCAGAACAGCGTCCGACTCCGCTCCTTCTTATCCAACTTCCCTGTGTCCTACGAACCATAGCAGCAAAAAATATTTATGCGAGGAACGGCACTTTAGAGCCCAGATTTTTAATCGATTGATAGCAAAATTTCTGTTTGCATGGAGTTTCACACCTGTAAGCGATGCGACGAAAATAATTGAAAAACTCACACACATACATATATAAGATGTCTCATGTAAGCAGCACTAACACTACCAAACAAATGAAAATCGCGACGACCTTTTCAGTGCTTCAGCCGGCAAAAGTACGCAGCATTGCGTACAGTCCCGCCGCACCACCCGCCGTTGTTATAGCCTATGTTATACTCCCGCGGGAGCATGCGCGGGACGTTCGCGAACGGAAGGCGCACCGCGGACGGTCGTCGTCAAGCCGAGACGGATAGCGTCGCATTGGAACGCGTTTTTGGCGCCCGGCTCCGCGGGAAGTGTAAGGCCCCGTGCATACTTCCCGTCGCCACGATGGGATCGCGGCGATGAGTTTTGCAGAGCGACGCGAAAGAATTTGAATTTCTCTGTGCTCGACGCATCGCCCATCGCTCTACAATGGGGCGCGACGGCGATCCGTCCAGGACCAAACGCTAAACACCGCGCGCGGCGCGAAAAAGTATGCCATGCCCGCGATGGGCGCGGGAAGCCATCGCGCATGCCGACCGTTACTGTTGCGGCGGCCGCGGCGAGGTTTCCTTTGACTATTCGACCGCGAGCGGCGAAATGGTCATGAACTGAGCGCCGCGATGGCATCGCGGCGATGGAAGTATGCCCCCGGCCTAACACATCTTTCGTCGTCTGCCGGCGGCGATCCGCGGACGGCGGGCGTGGCGGGCCGCGACGAGTGGCTCGGCGCGGGGTCCCGGCGCAATTTCCGTCCATCCGCGGATGTTCCCGCCTGAGTATAACATAGGCCTATGGCGGGTCCGCGGCACTCGCAAGACTCTGCTGCCGGCCTTAGGCCTATGGTATACTCCCGTCTGCTGCAGCGACGCGGGAGTGCACGGCTCGCGATGCGCGTTGCGAGCCGTCGCCATCGCTGAGGCTGACATAGTTCACGCAGTTCTGCAGACGTAGACTTTTGTAAAATTTTAACGAATCAGCTGATCTAGTGCATTTTCCTGGATTCCTTGTTTGCTCAACCGTTTCGTTCGTGATTTCGCGTTTTTCCGTTTTATCGCCTTCTGTTCCGTATGCCGTTGTAGGACTGTTGTTTTCGGAGGTATTTCGTTAGTTGCTAGGGGTTTCCGCTATGCCTGTGCCCACTCATGCGTTTATTTCGCTTCTGATTCCATTCACTGGCACGGAAACCGAAGTGGGAACAAAAGTGGGAAAAAATTGCCTAGAAAAATATCTCCTCAAAAAACTAGCCGTTCAAGCCGTCGAAAAAAACCCAAAATGAATATAGCCACGACGAAAACCCTACGAGGAGAACAGCAGAGTCATCACTTGACCACCCGACATCACTAGACGTGTGTTGAAATTGCTGTGGTATGGTCACAAACCAAGGAAGTGTCGAAATAAGTGAGCGAAGTGCATAGAATAGGGCACGACAAGCGCTCTCCCCTCTGCGACCATCGCTGCCCGTCGCACGGGAGTATGCTTCACTCCCGCGACCCGGAGGTATAACACCCCTCTGCGACGCATCGCGGGAGCGATGGCGCGTCAACTGACAACCGCGCTCCACTGCTCAGAAAATTTTGAACAAGTTACTTGCAAGCTTCATGCGGGTCATAGATTGCCTCAAACTAATCATTTGTAAGTTGCTGCAAGCTAGCAGAAATGTCGCAAGTAAGTTACACGAAGAGCCCTGCTAGTCATTCGCAAGCTGCTGCAAGCTAGCGCAAATGCCGCATGTAAGTTACACGAAGACCCCTGCTAGCCATTCGTAAGCAGCTGCAAGCAAGCAGAAGATTTCGCATGTAAGTTGCACGGATACCCCTGCTAGTCATTCGTAATCAGCTGCAAGCAAGCAGATGATTTCGCATGTAAGTTGCACGAAGACCCCTGTAAATCATAGGTAACCTCCGCTAGTATAAGTCTAGTTTAGGTCTAAACTAACGGACTATAAATGTATTCGTTCACATGGACCTTGGTCCTTTACCTCTTTTGAAAATGTAATAAACGATAATAAAATAAACAATAGCATAACGATTTCCAACGGCCAAATTTGGCTAAAAAAACTCGACCTTTGCTTTCTACTGAATAACGCTGCGTGGTGCAAGCCTAGAGTGGAAGCGAGGGTATATCTGGCCAGGCTAACATTCTCTCCTCATCCTCAAATGGCACCTTTTCCGACTTGCACAACCTTATAGTAAAGCCTTTCTCCTTCTTACAGTACAAGTCTGTCACACATCAGGTTTTCACTAATCTCTAACATTAACCTTCATTTCCATTTTTTTCGTAACGGCTCTCGTCCAGCGGGTGTCTGCGAAGCGCATTACGTGGTCGCCCCATTCATTTTTCGACAACTTGGCCCACGCGACAGCGTCTCTGATCTTTGAACGTCGGCGAAGCTCGGAACTCCGGAGGCCTTCTCTCCTTCTCTCACTTGCGTGAATCAGGATTCTTCAAGCATCGTTCTCTCGATTCCGCGCTACTCGACGCTGATCGCGTGCTCATCCTACTTTCATATAGCCCAGGTCTCTGAGGCGTATGTCAGGGCAGGAATAGCAGTGCAGTCGAGTAGGTGGGCGCGGAGTCGGACGTTCTTCCTCTTCTTAACGACTTCTTCGACGCCCTTGAAAGCTTCCCAAGCCGCTCGTCTCCCCTTCCCCAGCTCTGGCGCTAGGTCGTTGGCCATGTTGGCTTCGCGACCCAGGTACACGTAGCTGGAGCATTCGGAGGTGCTCGTTCCGTTGAGCGAGAATGGTGCATCAGAAACTTGTCCGTTTCTCATAAACATCGTCTTCGTAAGATTCAGCTGCAGTCCAACGTTCCCACATACACGATCGAAGTTGGTCAGCATTCGCTCCGCCTGGCTGATGCTCAGTGTTATGTCGTCAGCAAAGCGGAGATGGTGCAGTTTCCGGTCGTCGACCTTCACTCCCATGTCTTCCTAATCTTTCGCTGACGACGTTTTCGAGGGTGGCATTGAAAAGCTTGTGGGATATGGTATCCTCCTGCCAAACCCCTCTCTTCACATCGATGACGACTTCGTTGCAGAATGGTGAGATCTTGGTCGTGAATCCACTGTACAGCTCTCGAAGGACTCTGATGTACTGAGTAGGAACCCCACGAGTGAGCAGGGCGTCGATGACCGCTTCAGTTTCGACGGTGTCGAATGCCTTCTTCAGGTCGATGAACGTAAGGCACAGCGGCAGCTTGTACTCTCGCGACATTCATTGAGCTTCGTAAAGGTGTGTATGTGGTCGTTCGTGCTGGATCATCCCCGAAATCCTGTTTGTCCGCATGGCTATCCTTCGTCCAGCGTTCGACTGATCTTATTCAGGGTGACTCGAGTGAACAGCTTGCAAACTACGGAGGTTGCCATAGTTGCAAGTCTCCCTTCTTGTACAGCAACACGGTCATGCTGGTCTTCCACTGAGATGGAACCTTGCACTCCGACAGGTAGCGTGTGAAGAGCCGCGCCAGAGTGTTGATGTGCGTTGGCGGGAGGTTCTTCAGGTGTTCGGGTCTGATCCTGTCGGGACCGGATGCTGTACATTTCTTCACCGACAAGATAACGTGTAGGTTCTCGTAAGAGAGAACAGAGGGGGGGGACGCATCCATGGATGGTTTTTGTCGACTTGATGAACTCAGACAGCGTTTCACCTTGTTCGTTCCACTCCAAACCGTGGGAAGAAACATGGCACTAGCTACCTTTCCAAACAAGCACCCTCTTCTCCTTTCTCAGAAATATTTCCTTTCTATTCGAAATCGTACTTAACCTATACGTCGCTATTGCTATGTCTTCATTGGTTTATATTTTTTTAAAAAGAAAAACAAGTGCATAAATAGGGTAGGCGAAGGTCAGCATGTTTTGGGTTCCCTGGATGTTATAAAAGAACGCAAGTATGCAACCCTCTCTAGACTTGCTTAAACCCTTCATTCGCATTGGAATGACTACAACACTGAAAGGTTTCGATGACAAAATTAGAATCTGGCAAACCAATAAAATGCATACTTTCATTTCTATTTATTTATTTCGTACCAGCCGTCAGAGCGGCCTCTCGACCGCACTGACATCTTCTAAACGGCTTCGTCGTGGTAATAGCTTCTCATCATCAATTGTAGCTGCCACCTATGTCATGGCTTGCTCAAGGAGAACACCTTAACTACGTCGATCGGGGTAAGTTATAAAGAAATAGAAAAATAAACGACATCCACAAAAATCGACTATTTGACCAATATCAATACTTTGAAAACGAACTCCAGATTCGTGTTCAGCGACCTCGATTGCACCCATGGCTGAAGTTTCGGACCGCTTGAACGACACCCACAGAAAATCGATAATTTGATCAATATCGATTGATGGCGATCGATACGTTGAAAGCGAACTACAGATTCGTGTCCAGCTACCTCGATTACCCCAGGGCTGAAGTTTCGGCCCGCTTGAATGACATCCACAGAAAATCGAAAATTTGATCAATATCGATGGATGACGATCGGTATTTCAAAAACTAACCCTAGGTTCGCATTCAGTGGCCTCGACTTCCCCAGGGCTGAAGTTTCTGGACGCTGTTGAGCACCACCAACCGTTGAGTATGGTCAGTACGCAGTGCTTGCCCCACCCCAGTTGTGACGAACGGAGGGACGGACGGAAAGACACACACATACACAAAGAAGAAATAAGGAAGGTGACAGAAGCAAGGGCAGGCCAGTGGCTCGGCAGAGCAGCGTCGGCGGAGTTCCTCACACGCCGCGAGTGAAAACGCGTGCGTAATGTTTCAAACCAATTAGGCGCGAAACATTGGCTTGCACGAAAGTTTCTTGGAAGTTTGCACTGCAGCTAGTTGCGTGCAAGTTTAAAATTCCTGGATGCAACTGTAGACATTCCCGATGTTTCACCTACTACGCTAAGGATATGTTTAGTGGACAATGACACCGGAATGGCCATATGAGGGAGAATTCTGACTGATTCTCGATGATGAATGCCTTCCAGCAATTTTAGTTTTGGACCCGCAAATGTGCAAAATAAAAGGTCGTTTAGTGCCATTTTCATGCAGGGGATTCGACTCAATACCACACTCACCAGCTTCAACCGTAGGTTGAGCGGACGATTTCGACCCCAGCCTTAAGAAAGGATTCGTCATTCGCCACAGGAGTGGCAATAACATTGGCAAGATGCGTTCCACTGATCAGCCAGACGAATTCTTTCTGTTTTGGTACTCCAATGTCGCATGGACCGCCTCTTTCGTCATCCTTGGCTCACAGACCATAGTAAGCAGAAGCTCGTGGACTCGCGTCGCTGATGTTCCCCTCTCTGACTGCAACCGCGCAGCCGCGCGTCAAATTCAGAGCGCGGCGCGGCCAGAATTGTCGCGTCGAGAGAATAAAAGGCGCCTTAAGGCCTCCACACACTTCTGCGGCAACGCCGCTCGCCGCAATGGTTAAGGATAGGGCAGCGGCAACGCCGCAGAAGTGTGCGGGGTCCTTTAGGAGTACTACACCTATTAATCACGCAATAGCTCTTAAGAAACAGCTTGTCTCCAAACGGCTGTAGATTTGAGCGATCCAGACAGAGCTGACCTGTAGCCGCCCTTTTAGGAGGCGATGAACGTATGTGGCTTTACACGACTGACGACCAAGAAAGGCTCGACCAGTGACTGTTGAGACCCGCACATAGTCCAAATGGTTTCGTACCTATGGGGATGGGGTTTATATGTCGAGTTTTGAGGCGGAACTTAATTAGAATTTTGTGTGCAGAAAGGTCGCACTCGGCTTACTATCTTGTCCCTCCTTTCTCTTTCTCATTGCAGCAGGCCTATTCGGCTTTATTATCCAGTCTAACAGCAGCAATCCATCTTATCAATTCTTGATGAAATTTTGGATTTTCCGGATTCTTAGATCACGCATTTATCCAAAAACCTTTAAACTATGTACCAATCGCTCGGATCTCAAAGCGATATAATATGGCCAGCTTCTGTGCTTATCAGCTTAACCTGTTTTAAGGAAGCTGTTTCATTGCACTTAACTTTAGAGAAATAAAATAGAGTTGATTTTTTCCAATAACAGCTGCTAAAACTTCTTTGCATGTATACAGTAGTACTAGGAAACATCAAGTAATGGTTTAAAATATATATATTAAATTATTGCAAATCGTTTCATTCCATCTAGATCAAAAATGAATAATAAGGCTCAATTTAATGGCTTACTGCAACAAAGCAAGTAGCAACATGAAGCACATTCATGCATTCTCAACGTCCATTGAAACAGTAGTCAGCCGACCTAACAACATTTATGACTACTAGCTGGAGCTCCATATAAGCTTTTAATAAGAAGCGGCACTTCTTCTTCTTCCTCTTCTTCTTCTTCTTCTTCTTCTTCTTCTTCTTCTTCTTCTTCTTCTTCTTCTTCTTCTTCTTCTTCTGCGTTTGTCCCGCTTCGTGGCGGGGTGCGCTATTCTGGTGTCATGACGCCAGCTTTCCCGATCCAGCGCTAGATCAGGGTGGATACCAGCTACTCTCAAGTCCACATGTAACGTGTCAGCCCATCGCTGCATCGGACGTCCTCTAAGTCGCTTTCCTATTACCCCGAAGTTAAGGCCTATCTTGCGGACGCTGTTTTCCTCACCACGCAGAACGTGGCCGTACCATCGTAAGCGAACTTCGCGCATCTTGTCCGCTGTCGGCGCGACACCGAACTTCTGCCGAATAGCATCGTTTCGTATGCGGACCATCCGGCCGTCCAGCGCAGCATCTTCGTCTCCATGACGCTGAGGCGCGTTTCAACTTCCTTGGTCGCTGGCCAACACTCGCCGCACATTGCTACCGGCCGGACGACTGCCCTGTAGATCTTCGACTTCAGCTGCTCTGGTATCTTCCTATCGCAGAGCACGCCAGTCAACGAGCGCCACTTGGAGCAAGCTGCACTCACGCGTGAATTCACTTCAATCATCAGTTTGCCATCAGACGCGACTGCTGATCCCAAGTACTTAAAGACCGCAGTGCGTGGATGCTCGATTCCGTTATCCTTGATGGAGCTGGACTCATTAACGTCCGTCGTTAGATACACGATCTTTATTTGAGTCCAAATCGCTCCAAGCGATCACACCAAGCTTGCACCTTTCGCTCAAGTTCACCTTTATCCTCGCTAGCGAGCATCACGTCGTCGGCATAAAGCAAGGTCCAACGGACGGGCTTCTGAAGATCTCGTGTGATGGCATCCATGACGACAACAAAGAGGAGTGGGGAAAGCGCAGAACCCTGGTGTACCCCGACAGAAATGGGAAACCCCATCGAGGTTCCAGCTGCAGCTTGAACTCTACTCTTTGGACAAGAGTAGAGAATTCGCACCCACTCTATGGGCTCTTCAGGAACTCCATGTTGACGCAGGGCGTACCATATCACTTCACGCGGTACGCGGTCAAAGGCCTTCTCCTAGTCGAGAAAGGCGATATGCACTGGTCTCTGTTTCTCGCGATGCTTCTCTATCAGGAGGCGGGCGGCGTGGATGGCAACGATGCCACAGCCAGCCACGAAGCCGCACCGATTGCTGGAAAGCTGGACGATGTCCCGAATTCGTCCATCGACAACTCGCTCAAAGATCTTCATGATGTGCGAAAGCAAGCGAATCGGACGGTAATTGGAGCAGTCTGCAGGACTGCCCTTCTTCCTCCAAATCGGAATCGTCGTACTTTGGCGCCAACACTCAGGGACTTTCTTCTCCGCCACAACCTGATTAAAGAACTTCGCCAACCACTTAGCGGGGTACCAGTACTTGGACTTCCATAAATCAGCTGCCACGTCATCGGGCCCAGTCGCTTTGCCCGGCCTCATCTTCTTCAAAGCCGCTTCAATCTCCTCCACGGTGATCATTTGAACGGGGCCGTGGGTTGGAGCCGTGGAAGGGATGGCTGGATGAGGAAATTCTACCGTAGAGATTTCCTCAAAGTAGTCGAGCCATCGCTTCAATGCCTTCTTGCGGTTCATAAGAAGAAGGCCATTCTCATCATTGATGCCGAAAAACTTCTCGATGTCCTCGGTCTGCCGATGGCGAAACTTTGCAAGTCGGTACAGATACCGCTCACCGTCGCGTGACTCGAGCTTCTCGTTGACATCTCCATAATGAGTGGCTTTCGCAACAGCCACGGCCTTCTTTGCGGCACTACTTGTTGTGAAAAAAATGGAAAACATATCCCCACCTTACGTGGTCATTTCCGCACAAACGTCGATGAATAATGTTAAACATGCACAGAGGATATCTTCAACATAGCATTAGATGATGCACAACTTTTTTATTTGGACTCTGCTGCCTCAGGAAGTAAGCAAATAAGAGCACTAATCTTCATGGTCGTCTAGAAAAATTCGGAGATCCTTCTGGAATTCATTCCGGATCTGAAACTGGTCTGGTTGGGCAAGTTGAATGTGAATGTGTACATACATAGGCAGCTGAAAAATGATGTAGGCGAAAACAGAAATCGCTTCTGCGCGAGGAGCTCATGAGGCACATAAAAATAATTTTAGAGGTTTTATCAAGAATTGATAGATCTACATTGCCAGAGTGAACAGCGTCGAACAAAACCGCAGTCTGAGCATCAAACGTTGATGGTATCTATCTCGCTTCTGCGCGAGGAGCTCATGAGGCACATAAAAATAATTTTAGAGGTTTTATCAAGAATTGATAGATCTACATTGCCAGAGTGAACAGCGTCGAACAAAACCGCAGTCTGAGCATCAAACGTTGATGGTATCTATCTGCTTTCCCGTGCTTGTTGCACAAAGGCTCTGCATCGCATTTAATTATCTCATGCCCTTTTTCACTAATTCATGGTGCCAAGCCATAGATTTTGAAACTAAAATTGCCAGCGAAACGTTTTGTAGAAGGCTTCGCAAGTTCGAAGGTTGGCAAACGACATTTCAAATGTCTGAAAGAAACAAAGAAAAGAAACGCACCTACTTTTGGTTCCATTCCTGCCTACAAAACGAGCAATATTCAAGATGCGATCACAGCAGAAAAGCTAGGCATACTTTTATTAAAACGGATGAAAACTTCTATCAGGAAGCAGTGGCGGACTAACAACTACTTTACTGGTTAATTTTGGTATCAAATAAATTGTTTTAGTGAGCGAAAGCTTAAGAACACTGCGAAGGCAAGCTCAATTGGCGTTTAGAAAGTAAAATTTTTGAATGAAGAAATCCGATTTTGCCAGAGGGCAAAATTAAGCGAGAAAGCATTATGGGGTCTCTAAATTTGCCTCAAAGTTTTTACACCTCCATCTATTTTTGAACGAGAGTCGAATGCCGGATGATAGGATGGATGGTGCTAAAAGCCTGAAAAGTTTTGTGAAGACAATTATTTTTTTACTTTTTTGAAAAATGCTACCATGTTGCTACGAGAAAAACGCGTTTTTGCGTCGCTTTTATTGTTTTTGTTTGTTTGTGATTATGCGTATTTGTTTATGTATGTTTATGTTTATGTTTATGTGGCAGGTTATGTTTGGCGGTGGTGCTGTATAATACTAATTATTGAAGAATGGAGTGCTGGACGGTTGGTCGTTGCATTAGTTTCAGGTTCGAAGAGACGTGAAATTAATGCAACGTACGTTGAGACGCCAGCTACTTCTCCTGTTGCGCTATCTACTGAATCCGAACGCATGTTTATTGATGCAGATGTCTGTGTGGACCTCAGTGCGAGAGAGATGCATACCAGGGCTTTAGATCGCAGGTGAGATTCCACAGGTCAACCAAATGCAGAAGTTCTTAGTGGTAATTAAAAAGTGGCACCCTTCAGGGCTGATCCTTAGAATGCCCAAGAATGCCTTTTCTCGAATCTCACACATCACGTCTACTGCCGTATCATCAGATCGTTTGTAGGATTTTTTCGGTGTTCAACCGCAGGGTTAGTTGTCCGTCTGCTACCATGATTTCAGATTTTTTATCTTGAGTTCGATTTTTCTCAAGATTACTACTTTATATTATGTAACGGATTTAGGTGTAGTATTGCAATTGTTTCCGACTATTCCCAGTTGTAGTAAAAAACCTGATGCTTAATAAATGTCATATCAGGAGGACTGGCGGTATTTTCACCGTTGTAGGGCGGTAAGCGGTTGATGAATCTGGACCCGGCACGTAAGCTCGCCGAACCATAGGATCAATAACATTGGAGAACACTGTATTAGCCGCCTAATGCGTATATGTGAGTAGGCATTTCAATGTCATAGAATGGCGTGTCGCATTATGAATGCATTGTGCAAAATCTAGTCATTTTCTCGATTTTAAAATGCTGATGATAATACATAATCCCAATGGTGGCGATGTCCGTTCCGCCACGTGGTGCCACTGGAAACTGTTCGCTCTGCGAGCTAAGACGATCACGGACATTCGATTGCAGGCGACAGGCCCTTGTGACAGGCCGGCCTACGAAGACCCATGTCACATCACATGGTGCATGTTAGCTCACGTATTTCGCGGTAGTGCTACGGCGTCCGCGGGAGCCGACGCGCACTCGCAGAGCCCGGCGAGTGTGGAAAGTATGCGAGGGTCCCTGATGCGAGGACGGCATCGGGGGGCAACTAGTACTGAGCTAGTCCGAAAGTCCCGTAATGTAAGCAGGACCCGCGTGGCAACGCTGGGCGTGGGTACCTTAACGGGCCGCTCGTGCGAGTTGGTTGAAGCAATGGAGCGTCGAAGAGTTGATTTCAGTGCGGTGCAGGAGACGAGGTGGCCCTGCAGCAAGTCAAGGGACATAGGACGTGGCTTCAAGGCCGTTCAATGTGGATGTCCCAGGTCCACCAGTGGTGTCGGAATATAATCGTCTCCGAACGAGACTCGATTATAAGCGTCGAACGCTATGACGATCGGTTGATGAAGATCGTTGTCGCCGCTAAGGAGCGACTCTATCACTTCTTCTCTGCGTATGCTCCGCAGACTGGCTGCTCCGATCAAGCCAAGGATGAGTTTTGGAGCCTGCTTGATGAGAAGACAGCAGAGGTACCGTCAAAAGATGTCATCATAGTCGCTGATGACCTTAACGGGCACATCGGCGCGACGAAAAACGGGTACAGCTGTCATGGTGGATTCGGCTATGGATCGCGTAATGCAGGTGGTGAGCGTATCCTTGAATATGCGGAGTCGCATAACCTCACTATAGTGAACACCGTCTTCCGAAAACGCGACTCCCACCTCATCTCATACTATAGTGGGAGTTCCATCTCTCAGATAGACTTTGTCCTTGTGAAGGATCATGACCGAGGTCTTGTCACAGACGCGAAGGTTGTGCCGTATGAGACGGTCGCCCCACAGCATCGACCGCTGATTTGCACCCTAAAGATCGCCACTCCAAGGCAAAAGCAGGTCGAGCGTTGCGGTGCAGCTAGAATCAAGTGGTGGCGAATGAAAGAGAAAGAAGCAGCTGTGATTTCTCGCGTGCGGTTACCGACAGTTACGACTGTCGATGAAACTTGGAGGGAAGCGACCGACGCGATACGTCAAGCTGCACGGTCGGAACTCGGCACTACGAAGCCTGGACGACGGAAGGTCGACAAGCAGGCATGGCTGTGGACAGATGACGTGAAAGCCAAAGTCCGAGAGAAGAAGACGCTTTATCACGTGTTTCTCGTCGAAAAGACAGTCGATAACTGGCGGAAGTACCAAGAAGCGAAGAAAGCTGCAAAGAAGGCTGTGGCTGTTGCAAAAGCTACTCGTTATGGAGATGTCAACGACAAGCTCGAGTCGCGCGATGGTGAGCGGTATCTGTACCGACTTGCCGAGAATCGCCATCGGCAGACCGAGGATATTGCGAAGTTTTTCGGAATCAATGATGAGGACGGTCATCTTCTCATGGACCACAAGAAGGCATTGAAGCGATGGCGCGACTACTTTGAGGAAATCTCTACGGTAGAATTTCCTCATCCAGCCATCCCTTCAACGGCTCCAACCCACGGCCCCGTGCAGAAGATCACCGTGGAGGAGACTGAAGCGGCTTTGAAGAGATGTGGCCAGGCAAAGCGACTGGGCCCGACCCTGCTGAGTGGTTGGCGAGGTTCTTTAATCAGATTGTGGCGGAGAAGGTGCCTGAGTGTTGGCGCCAAAGCACGACGATTCCGATTTGGAAGAAGAGGGGCAGTCCTGCAGACTGCTCCAGTTACCGTCCGATTCGCTTGCTTTCGCACAGCATGAAGATCGACGGACGAATTCGTGACATCGTCCAGCTTTCCAGCAATCAGTCGGCTTTGTAGCTGGCTGTGGCACCATTGATGCCATACATGTCGCCCGCCTCCTGTTAGAGAAACAGAAGCCAGTGCACATCGATTTCCTCCACTTAGAGAAGGCCTTTGACCGCGTACCGTGAAGTGATATGGTACGTTCTGCGACAACATGGAGTTCCTGAAGACCCCATAGAGTGGGTGCGAATTCTCTACTCTCGTCCAAAGAGTAGAGTTCAAGCTGCAGCTGGAACCTCGATGTTGTTCCCATCTCTGTCGGAGTGCAGCTTGGTCCAAGTGGCGCTCGTTGACTGGCGTACTCTGCGATAGGAAGATACCGGAGCGCTTGAAGTCGAAGATCTACAGAGCAGTCGTCCGACCGGTAGCGATGTACGGAGCTTAGTGTTGGCCTGCGACAAAGGAAGCGGAAAGTCGCCTCAGCGTAATTGAAACGAAGATGCTGCGCTGGACGGCAGGAGTTACGCGCCTGGATCGCATCCGAAATGATGCTATTCGGCAGAAGTTCGGTGTCGCGCCGATAGCTGACAAGGTGCGCGAAGCTCGCTTACGATGGTACGGCCACGTTCTGCGTGGAGAAGAAGGAAGCGTGCGCGAGATAGGCCTTAAGTTCGACGTAATTGGAAAGCGGCCTAGAGGGCGCCCAAAGCAGCGCTGGGCTGATACGTTACATATGGACTTGAAAGTAGCTGTCCACCCTGATCTAGCGCTGGAACGGGAAAGTTGGCGTCATAACACCAGAATAACGGACCCCGCTACGATGCGGGACAAACGCTGAAGAAGAAGAAGAAGAAGAATACATAATCCCAATAATTTGTGCGTATTTTTCCTTTTTGAGTTTTTTGGAAATAATTCCTTCGACAGTTTTAGGGATTCCAAGTCAGAGTTGAGAACATTCATTTTTAAATGAGCAATAAGCTGTGATAGTGAATGCAATTCACTTGATTGAAAGCGTTGTCTGTCACTATCAGAGCAGGAAAGCTCAAATTACGGCGGAATCCTAAACGTTTGTAGAGCTAGGAAAACGAAATAATGCGCATGAAATAAATATTCCTATCCCAGATTTGTCTTCAAACCAAACCATTGAGTTTTGATATTATTTCTCCATAAATCTGAAGTATATTCAAACATTAAGCACTGACAAGCACAAAATGCATTTTGTCAGCTAGTCTACATTTTTTGCTTCGAATAGCAGTCTCCTTTAGTGCTTCACAGTTTTCCTTCCTTTCACCTATACTGCATCCACCTATTAATTTTGGATTTTTGACTTCTATTATCTTCTGCAATCGCTGATCAAGTTTGTTGTCTATATCAACCCGTAAGCTGAAAAAGATGGAATAAAAAGTTTTTCTGTCAATATAGCGGTCTACTCAGCTTCATCCTTCCACATTTGATACAAAATGTATGTCGATGTGCACATTATATTTAATAGGCAAGTGCTTTCGTTTTATACATGATAATGTAGCGAAGAATGAACTGTGCACTTGGAGAGATACCTTTCCAATAAATGATTTTTTGTAGATCTTCGTCGTCTTGTATGTCACTACACATCTTGCGTGTCTTCAAACGTTTATTTTAATTCCCGATGAACATTGCATATAGGCTGGTGAACCACTTGCTGAAGCGTCTTGATCATCGTGCTTTAAATGGACGTCGTTGGCGAAGCTAAAGTGCATGAGAATTGCAAATATTCTCATAAAAATATTACCGTTTCGAGAAATACAATAGAATATGACAACTTTTTTATACTAACGTTGTCTTAAGGCCTCCGCACAATTTTTCCGCAAAGCGAAAGGCCTATCTTTAACCATAGGGTAGGGACGCAAGAGTTGCCTCCGATCGTTGAGCGCCAGCACACTTCTGCTGCACAATTTTGGAGGCGACGGAGGCGGCAGAGCCGATTGTGGCAGGGACCAGCTGCAGCGCAGACAAAATGCGGAAATGAGAGTAGCAGTAGAAAGATGGTACCGACTAAAAACAAAGTGTGTCTGCTGGCTGGTAGGACTCGAGTGTGCGTAAAGTCGACCCGTCTCAGTGGCGGCGGCCGCAGCCGCTGCCCAATGGTTAAGCAAAGGATGGCGGCGATGACGTGGCCGAGCGGCGGCGACGGCGGCGGTGGTGTTTTCAAACGTCGAGCGGCGAAGTCGCCGGAGCCACGCCTCCACCACGACCGAAGCGGCGCCGCCGCCGTGGTCGCCGCTCGAAATGACTCGGCTCATTTTTGAACGGCGGTGAGAGCGGCGGCAAATCGAGACGTCGAGTGTGCGGCCCTGGGTGCGCACTGCGGAGAACATGCTGCCCCCACGTCAGCCGAGGAAATTCTGTGAATATGACCGTTTTGCGGTGGCAACCTGCCACCAAGCACTGCTACCGGCAGGATTGGAGAGGAGAAGAGGAGCTGAGGTAAGTATCAGCTTATTGGTACGTTTTTGGCATTATTCCATTTTTGGGACTTCATTGCATCATTCTTTTGCTCAAGCTTGCCTTTAGAGGATATTTGGGGCGTTGATTACGAATATAACATCTGTCTTTCATATTTCGGCCGATTCCGATCAGTTATCACACTGAGGCAGTCAGGTAGGATCACTGATTTCACTCAAACTTCGTTCAAAGGGGCTATTGAGGATGCTGATTACGAATATTACATTGATTCTTGAAATATCGGCCAAGTTTGATCAATTGGCACCCGCAGAGGTTTCTGAGGGAAACGGGTCAGGATCACCGATTTCGCTCATACTTCGTGAAAGGGATTACTGAGGAATTATACAGTAAAAAAGTAAGCGATGGTCCCCAAAGTTCTCTTGTTATCGCAGAAACTTCTCGCTGGAGAGAAAGCGGGTCTTCAGAAACGAATTTGTGGGCCAACTGGTTGTTTTCGTCGGAGTACAACGACAGCTAAACATATAATTAGTTTCAGTTTCAAAACAAGTGCATAATGCAGCAGTTTCAAAAAAACACTATCAGAAATATAGGCAAAGCAATTGTGAAACATCCCAGTTACTTCACTTACACTTTCAAACAAACGCGAAAGTGAAAAGTAGATTTCAAATGGAGAGATCTTCAAAGCCAGTTCAAAAACGAAAAAAAGCTTTTGGACACGAAAGAAAGGCGATGTCTCAACGTTAAATACGCTAATGGAAGCACTAGACACGAAAAATGCAATGTCTCGATGGAAAATATGTTAAAACAGACGCTTATAAATCGCTTGGCAATCATCAAGGATTGCGTTGCCATTGCGAGAAAGCTACGCGGACGCGCGTACCAAATGGAAGTAGCGCTGGAGGCGGCCACCCCTAGGAGATAAAGGACTCCGTCCCTCCACTTGCCGCTGGAGCGGCGGCCCCCGTCGCCGCTACCACTAAACTGGTCTGAAAGGGGCTTAAGGGGCACGAGTTTTGCAGCTCTCCGTTCGTCGCTTTGCTGCACAAGTACGGTGGCATTTAGGTGCCTTTTATACCTGCGCCGCCACGCGGCGTGGCGTGATGGTTGGCATAGCTGTCGCTTTCATACGCTGCCACCCCAAAATACCATATTTGATGGAATTTTGAGTAACGGGTTCGGCGAATCGCGCCGGAGTTTGGAGTTGCGGGGAGGTGGGGGTCCTTCTTCTAACGTTTGAGGAGTAGTATGTCTTCATTGCTAAAAGTTATGCGTGGATAAAAAATATGGTAGTCAAGTGGGCTAATATCGGCGCAATATGGCGGCAGAGGCAGATTTTGAAACACAATAGGTAGATTTTTCGAAGCTTTATGCCGAATGGACTTTACTGGCATGAGTAATTACGGTGAGGTATGTAAAACACTGGTCGAAATTGAAATTGTCTACCGAGATGGTAGAGCCGTTCACGCGTCGCTGACGCTCTCTTTCTAAGGCCTCTGTCATACCATCGCTCACCCCGAGCGAAGTCTAACGCCTTGCGCGCGCGCGATCCGCGACGCGATGCCATGTGTAGTCGAGTCGTTCGATCAGTTTGGGCACTACGCATGCATCGCGTCGCGTGTCGCGTGCACACTAAACAAGGCCTAATGATAGGCTCCCATATCGACTCATCGCTTCGTGCGAAGAGTGCGCACGCTATCTACCTCGTAATGCAGGGGTTTTCACGGTGTCGGCTACAGATGGTCGGCAACGGGTCGCCGAAGTATAATATACGCCTTAGGCCTATGTTATACTTCGGCGACACCGCCAAGAACAGCGTCGGTGACAACTCGTCGCCGTGCACAGCACAGCGACAACCTGTCGCCTGTCGCTGGTCGTCCGGCCGCATCATTGCGCATTTTCAATAACATCCAAGGGTGGCAGAAAATGCGCTCTGATGGATCAGTGATACCGCCACTGCGAGAAAATGAAATGTGAGATATTGTATAATACACCCGGTTCAAAATTATAGCTTCACCCCCCCCCCCGATTTGTCCAATTGTACCCGAAGAACCCCCTGCCGAGGCTTAATGATTTTACCATCGTATTCCTCACTATCGAAAACCTCTATAGAAAATTTATAAGCAGCATATCTTGTCAGTGCCGGATACCACTAACTTTTATTGAAGAAGTACCGAATAGAGATCGGTGCAAAATATAGGTTCACTTGACGAGATTTCCCACGCTCACAATTTTCCTGCGCAAAACTCGGTATAAATAGGTCAATAATGGAACGAAATGCACCACTGCTATCAATCTCTGCGATGGCAAAGCACTCCAAGCTTTCTACATGTGAGCGAACTCAAGTCGATGCTCTTCATGCGGCCGGCCTTTTGAACAGGAAGATCGCAACTCAACTAGGGAGGGCATTGAACTGCATCAATCTGAAGGACACGAAAGCCCACAATCAAAAATCTAAAGCTGGCCGTCCAAGGAAGCTGTCTGTAAGAGATGAGAGCCGCCTGCTCCGGATGGCTTCCAACAGCACCCAGTCCGCGGAGGATCTCTCGGAGGATGCCATGCGGACCCCATATCAAAATGAACAGTACTGCGAAATTTGCTTCAATCGCAGTACACACATTGTTATGAAGCGTGCCCCTCGTTTGACGGACTGCCACAAGGTCGCGAGGCTCAATTTCACTATGCACACATTAGCACGAATTGGAAAAGGTGAGATGAGACTGCATCTAGTTTGACACGCAAGCTGAAATGCGTTTTCAATTTTTAGGTGGTATTCTCCGATGAAAAGAAGTGGAATCTTGATGGGCCCGATGGATACAGACACTACTGTAGAGATCTGAGGAAAGAGGAGGGAGTATTTTTCAGGCGCAGTTTCGGTGGCGGAAGCCTCGTGGTTCAGGCTGTGTTTTCTGGATACGGACTTGTTGCCTTGGCATTCTTCTAGCGTAGGATGACCAGTGAAATTGCGCGGAGATCAACTTCTGCCATATTTCAGAAAATTTCGTAGGCACAACCTTATTTTCCAACAAGATAATTTATCCATACACCTATCACAGTCAAAAACAGATTGGCTTAACTCCAACAAAATTCAACTTTTTGAGTGGCCTAGTTGTTCTCCAGATCACACCCGATAGAGAACTTGTCGGGCGTTCTTGGACACAAAGTGTACAAGAATGGAACCACTTACACTGCGGTTTGTTATCTAAAAACGACCAATGTAGAGCAAACTGTTATTGATAACCTTGCCAGTCGTATGCCAAATAGAATTTTTGATGTTGTTTGCAACAAATGTGATGTAACAAAATATTAATCTTACTTTGTATGCAGGTACTTTTGTTATCAATCAGGTTTTTTATGAAATGAACCTATATTTTGCACCGGTCTCTATTCGCTGCTTCTTCAATAAAAGTTCGTGGTATCCAGCACTGATAAGATATGCTACATAGAATATTTCTATAAAGGTCTTCGATAGTGAGGAATACGGTGGTAACATCAGTGAGCCTCGGCATCGTGTTCTTCGGGTACTAGTGGAGAAATCGGGGGGTGAAGCTATAATTTTGCACCAGGATGTAGTATGCAGCAGCGTATCATGCGAACGCGTGCTGCAAACTCCTTCCTCTGCACCTGATAGGGCTCATTACCGTTTGTGGCTGTCTTTACCTTCTCTGAGGCCCCAGACATCAACTGTTCCTCCAATTCGTCTGTATCAAACCCGTTGGAGAAGGATAAGACATCAATGCCAGCAATACGTTCGTCCTGCGAGTTTAGCTGACGACTTCACGTGGAAGTACAATGCTTGTCTCATTCCTAAGCGTGCGATCAAGGCAGATGTTAATTCTGTCTAATCGATACCACTTTGGTGTGCTTCTCGTGTACAATGACGGCGGTTTATGACCTAATAGCCCGAGGGGTTATTTGCCGTATATGAGGTCAGCGCAGCACAATTACCTACATATCCAGCTGACTAGCGTTTCTATCCTCAGACTGGTTATCAAATGATGACAACGAAAACGCGCTCCGATGCTCAAAATGCGCCCGATGCTACAAGGCACCCGATGCACCCCTGTCGTCAAAGACGTCACCAACGCTGTTGGTGACAGGTATTCTGCGACCGGTTGTCGGCGACGGGTCGCAGCGCCGCTCGTCGCCGTCGCTTGATCTGCACTGAGAAAGCTGCATATGCGATTATATGCGTACTGATGAATAAATAAACAAATGCATATACAAAAGAATCATTAATGACCTAGCCACATTTTGCTTATCTTAACTTGTTCTCTTCGTTTCGTTTCGAAAGGATCTTTCGGACGGGTAACACGCTGAAGTAGTTTAATTAGAAGTAATTTAACTAATCTAAGTCTACATTAAGAGCTCACCGTCCCATTAGGGTGAGTCCATTTGGCTATCTCCGACGGAAGGGGTAACTGAGAAAGTCTGTGTGTTGCCCTCAAACACGCTGGAGAAAGTAAAGGCTCAGAATTTTTAACAAAACCAGTGATGTGTAGTTTCCTGAGTACGAGTGTGTGCTGTTGAACTGAAAAAAACGCTGTTAAAATCGCTTTCAGCACCTGCAACAAAACTTATGCTTGATAGCTCAAAAGCCCCCCCCCCCCAAAAAAAAACTGAAAAAACTGGGGAGTTGAAAATGCTTTACTCGCCTTGATAGGGTTGATATCACGTGGAGGATGTGGTGGCTGCTGAAATTCTTATTTCAAACTCGGACAACTGAACATTATGGCACCTTTTTTGGGCCCTAGACATTATCCTCATGCTGATGATATGTACAACTGTCTACAGAATCTTCAACAATATGCATTCTGATGGCGAAAGGGTGTAGTTGAATTGAAAGCATCATGATTACTACACCCCTACATTTAAAAAAATCCGCAAAACAATCGGTCTACGCATAGAGCAGAATTCTGGAGGAGGCACCTGCATTTCTATACTCAATGTTTCCACTGGATTGATAGGGTACACTAGCCATTCGCATTTAAGAGTTTGCTCTCTTCTCATTGACGTCGATAGACGGAATAGAGGTAGGTTGGGGGTCTCATACGAAAGAAACCGAGTTCTTAGATCCGTAGATGATTCAGTTCCGTATGCTCGTAAAGGTTCAGATAATTCTGTTCGCTAACAATATCGCTGGATTTCGGTCAGAAAGATAAACTGGTCGACAGATTACAGTCCGCTGTGGTTAATAATTCAGTTAGTTAACGAAGAAACCTTGATAAATTTCTTTCCAAGTCATACAGGGTGTCAAGAGACAAGTTTCTGCCATGACAAAAAGGACGTTAAGGTATTGCTGTACTTTCCAAATGGTAAGTAAAAAACAAAGCTGGAATAACTGCGGCCAACCTGTTGGAGTGCTACAACTACCTGTAGTTGATATTTTCTTGTTTCCATAACTTTTCTCGCTTTTTTTAGTTACGAAATAACTTAAATTGAAGAGTTTGTAGCCTGCACGTAACACATGTCTAATTTCAAAGAATTGTACATAGTTGTGCTGCACATTTTGAAAAAAACGTAATAAATTTGTTCGAGAATCACTTTAGTCACTCCACAAAAAAGGGATGAAGCACTGTTGTTCTTGTTCCGTTATTTTGTTATAGGCATGCGACACAAGGTCACAACGAGAGGAATCATGTTTTCTTTCCCAAAGTCCGCCAGTTCTACCCTGATCGACACCTATAACAGCCATTGAGGAAGAAGCAAACCTTAGCTGCGAGAAGTTATTGCACCCAATCTTGAACACATACGCGACAAAGCGCTTTTTGCCTGCCCGCCGCACTCTCAATTCCTATAGGCGACTATCTTTGTGAATCAAATTAAACCAAGAGAGCACACCACCTGTTCATTTTCCATTGAATAACGATTTAAAGTGATGGGGCTGTTCAAAGAAATTTTTAATGTTTTCATCAAGCACCTCCGGGAGCTGTCCGATGTGACAATTAAGCGTCGGGCAGTATTGTCCGACGCTTATTTGTCACATCTTTATTACGTCGATATTTTGAAGTGTAAAATTTATAATATGATGGAGAGGTGTTATCATTCTCAACGCTTTTATAAAACCCTGCTTATGATAAATTTTCAACCTTATTTTATTGTCTAAATTGAGAGCCATCGCTTCCATTGGTGTGTCAAAGTTATACGATGGCCTTTGAGCGCTTGTATTGAAAAGTGTAAGTATGTTAAAAGTTCTAAACTATTCAGGCTTATAAAACATAAGCTTTAAATAGTCACTAATAAAGTCAACTTCTCTGAAGAACCTTCACAATTGTCACGGAAACGTAGCTCTTCCTTGGAACTTTATTAATTTCAAAGCTCTCCCTCAAAATATTGGACAATTTGTTTTATTAATTTCAAAGCTCTCCCTCAAAATATTGGACAATTTGTTTGAAGGGAAAAGCAATGAACTGTTTGATGTCTCGCCTGTGTGCAAGTGCTCAGGCACGTGAATCTCTGAAAGTAACTGGAATTAGGACGTGGGGTTTTCCCAGTCCGTTTGACAGATCTCGGCTTTTAACCTTTTTATTTATCGCAGACATTGAATTTTCAGCACAAAAACCAGCAAAATCAATGGTAAATCTATTTCCAGGTGAAGCTTCGTGAGGAAAAGCTAGAAGGTGAGACAGTATTGCAGTGAAAATCATTTTCTATACTCTTCCCAACATATGATGTGCTTGTGAAGCCTTGATGAGAATGGTTACTCAGTTAATTTCTTTAAATAAAATACAAGCGGCAACCGTCATTCCACACGTCATTCCTGGCATTTTTGAAACGAAATTTGATTTACCGTTGTTTCAGTTTTGGTGCTTCCTACCCACATTTCATCTGTTCCCCAGCTCTTCCATTCCATCCTACGCGAAGAAAGCAGCTCCGCGGTTCTGAATAAAGCAACGGCGGATCGCCCTGCCACGAACAACGTGTCCAACAGCACCTTACGGAGGCTTTCGGAGTCTGCTCTACGTGTTCTGAGACACGTTGAACGCGCGAAATCAAGCAAGCGCGTGTGTGCAACGACTGCATGCGGCGTAACGGCAAAGGAATAATGGCGATCCAATCCCCACCCCTCAGCTAGTATAAGAATCTTCCAGTAGAGCAGGGCCATATGGCTCTTCATAGCTAACGTTCAGTTAAGTCCGTAGAATTCGTAGTCATGGTTCAAAAGAAGCACATGTTACCCATTTTGCAGAGTAATAAGGCAGGTTATTAAAGTTTCTGAACAACACAATAATTGCTAACCTCTGAGGGAGTGGTATTTGTGCAAGAAGTTCTTGCTGGTGTCTGAGACGTTGCAGTCTGAAACGTTGTAGCACGAGACATACGCATAATTAATATGCCTGGTAGCAATAAAATTGATATAATCACCTGGTAGCTAGTATGATTGAGGGACTTCAACTTAACTCGAATTATTATCTTCACTAGTAGATCTTCCAGTAGAGCAGGGTCATATGGCTTTTCATAGCTAACGTTCAGTTAAGTCCGTAGAATTCGTAGTCATGGTTCAAAAGAAGCACGTTACCCATTTTGCAGAGTAATAAGGCAGGTTATTAAAAGTTTCTGAACAACACAATAATTGCTAACCTCTGAGGGAGTGGTATTTGTGCAAGAAGTTGTTGCTGGTGTCTGAGACTTTGCAGTCTGAAACGTTGTAGCACGAGACATACACATAATTAATATGCCTGGTAGCAATAAAATTGATATAATCACCTGGTATCTAGCATGATTGAGAGACTTTAACTTTAACTCGAATTATTATCTTCACTAGTCAATTTTCCTTTAAGGCAGAGCTCTCTCTAATTTTTCATAGCAAACCTTCTATAAAAATCACTGTAATCTATAGGTGACTCCGCGATGTTCGGTCAGCAAACCTATTTAGCGCACCAAATTTCCGCAATTTCATGCACTCTTCCTGTGCTGCTTGAAATGCTCGCTCATGTTACGTCTTCGACTTGCCCATGCTGAGGACGTAAAGCAAGGCCACGGCATCAACAACTTATATCAACCACACCATTCCGCTGGAGAGCTTTTTTGGGAGCTTCTTGCTAACGTTGGAATCATTTCTCTGTGGATGGCATTAAATTTTTGGTACTTGTCGCATAGATCAGCATTGGTGGGGAGGAGCACGCTAGCCAATAACAACCAAGCAAAGCACACCCCGAACACATGCCAGCCCATCAGGATACCGATTGAATATGCCATATTTGAACGGCATGCCCGTTCAATGCGGTTTGATTGGTTTAGGCGTTTACACCTACCAATGCTTCTCACCTACGTGACATTTACCAAATTTTTTACCTTTGTCACGTAATATATGACAACGTCAAGGCCTTCTTGACGTCTCCTTCCACATTACCAACTGAGCTTCAACTATAATTATTGTCTAGCTTTGGAAATTTTGGCACTGAAATTACTAGAACTGTAAGCAGTGAAAACGTGTAAAATCTGAACAATAAGCATATTATTTATTGTAAAACAGGTCGTGATGGAGGAAGCACGGGCTATTGCGAGCATTTCCAAGTAGAGGTTCTTCAATCGTTTCCAGCCTATTCCAGCCTAGTCCCCATCTGCACTTGCGAAGGATGTCACTGAAGTCATTCCTGAGATTCTGAACTAGACCTATACGTTCTTTTTGGGTATCGGACGAGGACCACAGAACTATGTTTCGTTTTTGCTAAGTGCCCCTGGCTGGTCTAAATGCCAAAAAATTGTATCGCTTTAGGGCGGGCTGATAGGGCAAAAATGGAATGGCTCTGTCGTGCTCCGAACTTGACTTACAAAAGTTGTGGAGCTCAAATTAAAGGTAGATTATAGTAATATGACAACTTCCTACGTTTACTAGACGAAGCAGCAGTGTAAATTCAGGTGGTTATTCGCAACGGTCTCGGCAGCGACCGAATGACCGAGTGGATAGCCATGCGAGCTTACTTTGAGGGTTCGATTCCGGGAGTGATCTTTCCACTTGCTTTTTGGACTGCTCTCGTTTTTGCAACTGATGAGTACATTTTGGCTGTTGTAGGTTACAGTATAGCTGGCTAGTGGTGAATAAAGGTGACGAGGTCATGACTATCGATTTCGCCTAGACTTCACCTACAATACCGCCCCCGTCGCGCGGTCAAAAAGACGATTTGCGACGGAAAAATCCGTCGCAAACCGTCGCATGCTCATAACTCCTTTAATCTTGAGTTGTCTCTTTGTCAGGCTTTTGCGATTGGAGCACCTTATTTTCCAGGACGTGCATGTGACGTGCAGCGTTTTCGGAGTATCTAAAGCATGGCGTGCGTTGTCAGTGCTCTGTCATGCCTGGAATGTTCCGAGAGTGGGCCGTGCACAATGCATATATGATCGAATCTATCAATCGAATGGGCGGAAGCATGTCCACTGGGTTTCTATTTTCGCTTGATGGAAAACGTAAAGCCTTCAAGACTATCTTGCATTGTTTGGAGAATTTTATCAAAAATTTCCAGCCGCCCTACTCTGGAATTGCTCCAATCTGTCCCGGAGAGACGTTAAGTGTGCGCCGCGTGCAATGCGTATAGAGATGAACCTATCAATCGAATAATCGAATGGGTTCGCAACTGGTAGAGTGAGCCTTTGGAAAGTTTTATCATAAATTTCTAGCCGCCCTACTAAGGAATTGCTCTAAGGCTGTCCAGCTAGCCTTCAGAGTGCACCATGAACAATGCATATAGAGTCGAACCTTTCAATCGAGGGGGCGACCGCTTGCAAATTGCACGCGCGGGCGTGTTCGGAGCGTAATAACTCTTTCAAGTTCAAATCGTTTCGGCTGCAACTCGTGGGTCTTGTAGGCAGTAAAACGGTCTAGTAGTACGTTAAAATAGAATGGTGTAGCTTACGAAGAGGCAATGTTACAGGGGTGCGAATATGCAAGTGAGGCTTGTGTGACGCATTTTTTTCCGATTTCGGTGGACCACTGTGGGGAGACCCGGCGAGCAAACGGTCTTGAAATGCGTGTGCCAACAGAGAGCTTAAGGTACTTCACGACGACGTGCTCAGAACTCCTCAGCTTTCTAAACTGCCTTAGCCTCAGCTACCAGTTTATACCGGCGGAAGATAGCGGCTAGAGTTTCTTATACTCTTACTTGCCCAGGTTTGATTGTTCGACACTCTCAGTGGTACCGTTCTGTTCAGCATGAAAAGCGCTATCGAACGGTATCAATTTCTACCGATTCTGGGAATATCGGTTTTTTGACAATTTAGTATCAAAGGCGAGGCGGCTCAACAGCGCGGCAGAAGGTCGATGACGTCATCAGAAACCGATGTCTTCGAATTGGGCTATCGTGATACCGTTCGATAGAGCTTTTCATGCTGAATTGAACAGTTTTACTGTAAGTAGGGAAAACTGAAATATGCGCGAGTAAGATCGAGGAGAACATCGACCGCTATTGTGCTAAATTGCACGCGCGGGCGTGTTCTAAGCACGATAACTCTGTCATGTTTGAACCTTTCCCTGTTTGAACCTTTTGCAGCTTGAGAGTTTTGTAGGCAGTAAAATGTTCTAACGCCACGCTGAAATACAGCAATGTAGCTTATGACTGTACAAAATTACAGCGGTGCGAAAATGCAGGTTAGCCTTGCGTGGCACAATTTTTTTTTCAAATTCAGTCGACACCTGCAAGAATACGCGGTGAGCTAACTGGCTACAAATGCGCCAGCGAGCAAAACTCTTAAGGTTCTTTAAGAGAGTTCTTTAAGAGAGATTTCAATAACCAGCGACTTCTTGCCCTTCATCCCGTTGTGTGAGCTCTGAGACTGCGCAGTCTCTACTTATTAGAATAGATCTGCATGGTAGGTCCCAGTTGCTCACTGATGGTCTTATAGCTGAGCCTCCCTCTCAGCGCTGGTGGAACAACGGTGAGTTTGGTATGCTTTAGACGGGCACTCCTTGACATTCGTGGGAACCCATTGTAACTAGAGTTGTGAAGAAGTATGCCTTTGACGGAATGAGTTTCTGGATCTAAGGTTTCGAAGTACTTTCAGGCCTTTGAAAAAGACGAGTTTTGTCGAAACGTCGGCCGAAATAAAAGTTATACCACCATAACAAACCTGCGTGGCAAAGAAGGATCAAATATATTGTTATAAAATGCCCAGGTTTTATGAACGTCGGACATGGAGACTTTAAGAGAGTGTTTTAACAGTTCCCTAGCTGATTAAACTGCCTTAGCACCAGCTGCCATTTTCGGGAGGCGGAGTTTTAGCGTTGAAGTTTCCTGCACTATTATTCGCCCAGGTTTTCAGTGTTCGATACTCGCAGTGGCACTGTTCTGTTCAGCATGGGAAGCGCTATCGAATGATATCAATCTCGACCAATTTCAGAAAGATCGGTTTTTTGACAATTTTCCATCGAGGACGGGGCGGCGCTCCAGGCCGAGCCTACGCGAACGATGACGTCATCGAAAATCGATGTTTTCAAAATTGGCCGAATTTTCTCATCTAAAATCGTCTAGGGGTTATTTGGGGCGCTGATTACGAACCCGACGTCAGTCTTTGAAAATTCCGCCGATTTCGGTAGGTTTTGGATATTCTTCTGGATAATTGGAGGTGGTCGGGTCAGGATCACCGATTTTGCTCAAACTTCGTATAGGGGCGGAGACTTATTCGGGGTGCCGAACAGGATGCCGAAGTTCATTCGGCGATTATGGAGGACACCGCCCCTACCGATAACTGAGGGTGACCGGTGATCCTGACCCGACTACCCTCAAACGGGTAGTAACCTACTGAAATCGGCGAAATTTTCAAAAACCAACGTCGGTTTCGTAATCAGCGCCCCAAATAACCGCCTGGATGATTTTGGGCGAAGTTTGCACGAGGAAATTTGGCCAATTTCGAGAGCATCGGTTTTCGATGACGTCATCGTCCGCGCCGGCCTGGCCAATGGCCCCCACGTCCTCGATGGGAAACTGCCAAAAAATCGATTTTTTTGAAATTGGTCGTGAGTGACACTCTTCAATAGAGCTTTTAAAGGTGAACAAAACGGTGTTCTTGGGAGTGTCGAAAACCCAAATGTGGGTGAGTAAGAGGGCAGGAAATTTCAATCGCAAAGTCCGCCGCCCTAAAATGGCAAATGGGGCTAAGGCAGTTTAGACAGCTGGGGAGTTGCGAGCATATCGTCTTAAAGCACCTTAGGTGTTCCGCTCGCCTACGCCGTTGCATGCCGTTGGCTCGCCGTGTCTTCACGCAATAGTCGACCGAAATCGGAAAAAATTGGGTCGCACAAGCCTCACCTGCAGTTTCGCAACGCTGTAATCTAGTCCATTCATGAGCTACACTGTTGTATTTTAGAACACGCCAAGAACCTTGTACTGCCTACAAAGTCCACGAGTTGCAGCCCAAACGATTTGAACTTGATAGAGTTATTGCGCTACGAACTGTCCCGCGCGTGCATTTGCGAGCGGTCGCCCCACTTCGATGATAGGCTCTATTCTATATGCATTGTTCACAGCGTACTCTAAAGCCTCCCCGAAACAGAGTACAGCAATTCCTGAGTAGGGCGGGCGGAAATTTCTAATTTAGTCTAATTTCAAACACGGTTCTATCGGATATGCATTTTGCACGGCGCACTCTCTTATCGCTTCTTAAAACCTCTTAATTTGTATAAGCTGCTGTCAGTGTGTGCACTAAAGCACCTAAAGAGGGTAAGCTTTGCTGTTTAGCACGACATTTGAAACGCTTCCACTCTCTCGATTGATAGGTACGATCCTATATGCATTGTGTACGGCGCACTCTCATCGGACTGGCTGGAGCAACTCTTAAGTAGGACGGCTAGAAATTTCTTATAAAGTTCTCCAAACGGTGCAAGATAGTCTTGAAACCTTTACATTTTCCATTAAGCGAAGATAGAAACCCAGTGTACATGCTTCCGCCCATTCGATTGATAGGCTCGATCATATATGCATTGTGCACGGCGCACTCTCGGAACATTCCAGGCATGACAGAGCACTGATAACGCACGCCATGCTTGAGGTACTCCGAAAACACTGCACGTCACATGCACGTCCTGGAAAATCAGGTGCTCCAATCGCAAAAGCCTGTTTTTTAGGCCACCCACGGCGAAAACGCGGTGGACTGGTAAAGTTTCATACATGGTTTTGTAGATCTCGAGGAGACGAATCGAATGGTGCTAGCAGAGTCTGAAACAACTTAAGATTAAAGGAGTTATGAGCATGCGACGGTTTGCGATGGATTTTTCCGTCGCAAACCGTCTTTTTGACCGCGCGACGCGGGCGGTATTGAATGGAAATTAGTTAGGCTGCTGACCACGATTCTGCAACTCTTTCTCTAAATTATCACTTTGCTTGCACTACTTTCCATCGAAAGTTGAAGTCAAAGGTTGGAAAATAAGTCTGACCACATTGGAGAAGAAAGCGATTCTACTAACGTTGAAAGCTTTACTCACTCATATTTACTGTAACCTGCCGCAATCGACAGAAAATTTAAAAGTAGGTATCATGTCCGTCATTCGTGGTCAGCACATCAGCACCATCGTGGGCGATGTTGGGTCGAAACTTTTTCCTCGTCCTTTCCTCGATCTCTGAAGTCGTGAATGGCAGCAACGCCGATTATTTTGCGTACACCTCTTTACTTACACATACCTATCGTAACCTTCTGCCGTCCAGCGTTTCACCGAAAATGATTGCCAGATTGATGATCTGCACCCAAATAAACCCTAGAGATGAATTTCGTACGAATTTTTTCGACCTTTAGAGTCGAGGGAGTGAATTTAAATGTTCCTATCTGCAATGCCCCGCTCCGTTCCCCGTAAGTGTATTCGAGAATGGTGAGGAAGAAATACACAGCAAGGTGTCCAACCACACGAGGTGGATGAAATATGCTGCATGTGGTAAGAGTTAGCTGAAAGAGTGAAAGTTGCTAGAGGAATGAAAAGCAGTCTGTGAAGAAATCCGAAGAACTATGAGCATGTCTTGATTATGGGTCAAATCAGTGCGTGTCGATCGTGTTCACAAATGAGGTGACAACACTTCGAGAAGCACAAAACACCTAAAACAAATTGAGAACACTCCAAAAAGGTCATATGGGGGTAGCATCTAACGAGAACCTCATCAGCGAGACAAGCGTGGTTTAGTGGACGATCGACATCACTCTACACGACAAAACTAGCTTCTTCTGCAACTGACAACAGGTTGAAAGAAGGGTTATGAAGCAAAGAAGGTACCCTACCGTTCCAAAATGTATTGTTCTATTGCAAATAACGGGAGCAGTCCACAGCGCAAATCGCATATGCACCCGGAATCGAACCCTCGACCCCCTCCCGTAAGTTCGCCTCGTTATCCACTCGGCCATCCAGTCACTGCCCCCTTTGCGAATGAAGCACTTGAATGTACACTGCTGCTTCGTCTAGGGAACATAGGAAGTTGTCATATTAATATAACTAACTCTGACTTTAATTTGAGCTCCAAAACTTTTATAAGTCAAATTCTGAGCATGAGGAGGCGATTCGATATGTCACTTTTGCCTTATCAGCCCGCCCTCAATCGATACAATTTTTTGCCGTTTAGACCAGCCAGGGGCATTTAGCAAGAACGAAACATAGTTCTGTGATCTTCGTCCGATGCCCTACAAGACCGTATAGATCTTGTTCAGAATCTTCAGTGACCTTGACCTTCCTCGTTAGAGGCAAAGGATAAACGGTCCTGTCTATCTGCTGAATCATATTGTCAAGTAGCGAGGATTGACTAACATCGACGTGTATTGTATGATCCCTGTCTCAAAGCAACACCAGCTAAATATATGTAGCCTGAGCCCAAGTACTATGAAATATTTTTAGGCCATAAATTTTAAATCCTCAGTTTCTATAAAAACGTTATTATCGAGTAAGCAGGTCCTTAAATAGGTCACAATTTGTTCCAACATTCTAGGCTACAACATAGAGCTAAACCCTACTGCTTGCCATAAGCTGCTGCAGATTGCTGTGTAGGCTGCAAGAATATCACCAGCTATATAAAAGAGTTTGTCCGTCGAGTGATCTAACCTAAGTGAGATACGCCGCATCATCCACAGCAAGAGCGGTCGAGTGATCTAACCTAAGTGAGATACGCCGCATCATCCGCAGCGAAAGCGGTCGAGTGATCTCCCTGAGTGAGATACGCCTCATCATCTATAGCGCAGCAAAATTTGCTATTGAACGTGGGATGTGGCTGCAGCAGGGAGAGCGCAGCCTTTTACAGCTTAACACAATGGCAACTACGTGTGTTTCTGAGCGCCCAGATTCAAATACCGTGCCAACGATTTCGTGCTATGAGCATAGGAGAACCAATAAAGGGGTAAGAGTAGAGGGGGAACTTTGACAGCGACCAGGAAGAAGCGACCTGGAGGAGGCATCGGGATGGGGGGGGGGTCGATAGGGGGAACAATGAAGCAGGCCAGGAGGTGGTACCAAGAAGGGTTTAGGCAATAAGGAGAGATCAGTAGGGAGTTACCAATAAGGGTGAGAGCAGTAAGGAGGATCAGCGAGGGGATCGTTACCAGTAAGGGAGACCGGATTTAGAAGATGTGACACCGATGTCGCGCAATGGTCGTCGTGTCGTGAGCGTGGGAGGGCTACTTAATTGGGGTAGAGTAGCAAGGAGGATCTCGAAGGAGGGAAGGAATCTACCTGGAAGGAGGGGCTGGAGGAGGCATCGGGATGGGGGGTCGATAGGGGAACAATGAAGCAGGCCAGGAGGTGGCACCAAGAAGGGCGGAGGCAATAAGGAGGAACCATTAGGACGTTACAAATAAGAAAGAACAGTAAGGAGGATCAGCAAGGGGTTTCATTATGAGGGGACCAGTAAGGTAGACCGGATTTAAAAGATGTGACACCGATGTCGCGCAATTGGTGTTCGCTCGCCGTCGTCGTGTCGTGAGCGTGCGAGGGCTACTTAATTGAGTAGAGTAGCAAGGAGGACCACGAGGGAGAGAGGGGGAGGTATCGACAAGAAGAAGGGACCTGGAAGCGACACCAGGACAAAGTACCAGCAAGAAGGGAGCCGTAAGGTAATTCATACGGGGAATAAGGAATCTGCCATTTGTGCAGCCTCGTCTAGCTGGACACAGCGGCAACTGCGCGCGCTTTTGAGCTTCTGGATTCGGAATACAGGTCCCTTACGTCGCGCTAGAGGCATCTTGGTAATGAAAATGTGTATCCGACGTCGTGCGGCGAGGGTAGAATTCAGAATTCAACATGGGATTCTGGTGCTGCAGAGTAAGTGCAGCCTCTTCCTGCTGCACACAGCGGCAACTGGACGCCTTTCTGAGCGTCTGAATTCGGCTCCTCTACGTCTTGCTAGAAGCATCTGGAGTTAGAAGATGTATCACCGGCATCGTGCGACGAGAAGGCGCTTTCAAAATTCAACGTGGGACTTTTCTGCAAAAAAGGAAGGGCAGCCTCTTCCTGTCGGGCACAGCGGCAACTGCTCGCGTTTGTTAACTTCTGGATTCAGAATAAGTGTTCGCTACTACTATGCGCGTTTCTGAGCGTCCTGATTCAAAACCCATGTCGTCGACTTCGTGACTTCGAGGGTGGGAGGCCAGAAGAGCGACCAGCAATGAGTGATTTGGAGGAGGGATCAGGATTGGACACAATAGTCAATAGGAGGGACACATACAACAATGAAGCAGACCAGTAGGTGTCGCCAAGAAGGGTGGAGGCAATAAGGATTGCGTTAAAAATAAGAGGGAACAGTAAGGAGGACCAGCTAGGGTATCCATTATGGGTGGACCAGTAAGGGAGACAAAGCGTGCGGGATTAGGAGATGTGGACAGATGTCGCGCTATGGGCGTCCACTCATCGTCGTCGTGCCATGAGCATGAGAGGGCAAGTTTATGAGGTAGAGAAGTAAAGAGAACCACGACGGGGCGGGGAAAACCCGGAGAGCCACCAGGAAGGAAAGACCTGGAGGTGGAACCAGAGGTCGGATTCATCAGTGACTTACATAACCTTAACAGAAAATTGACGGCGCAAAGCTCAGATAACGCACCTTATCGCCCACCAAATCGCTTGATAAGGCGCGCTATCAGGGGTTCGGCTGTAATTTTCTCTGTTAAATTGCTGTAAGTCGTTCGTGAATCCGGCCACAGGACGGGGAACCAGCAAGAAGGAAGCTGTAAAGGAAATTAATACAGAGAACAAGAGATAGACTATTTGCGCAGCCTCTTCCTGATTGACACAGCGGCAAACGTTTCTGAGCTTCTGGATTCAGTGGAAGTGTTCCCTACGTCGTGTTGTAAAATAAATATAAGTTTATAAGACGGGTACTCTGGTCACGTAAGAAGGGTCTGAACTCATAAGAACGGCTATAGAGGAGCAACAGAAGTACTGAGCAAACCAATAACGTTATTGGACGGTCCGGTGAGAATTCCTGTGACGAAAGTAGTGAACGGGTTCACGCCGATACTGTACGCAGCAAAACCTAGATGATAGCGAATTTTATATTCCACAGATATTTCTTTTCTTAGTGCAAGGCCGCGCGAAGCGGGCAAGTGCGAGACGCCGTTAGGCGTGTCGGAGCACTTGTATCTTAATGAATCATAATGTCGCAGGTAGAGGCGCTAGCCATGTGCGACGTATGCTACTGAATATTGGGATAAGTGAGATTACACTGAAACGGTTACCCACCTTTTTGGGAGGGGTAGGCTTACGGGTCATTGGCGGTCGTTTCTGACGCGTTGTACTCTGAAATATTTTAGAACGAGATAAATAATTGGATTGTCTGGAAGCAGAAGTCTTGAAGATTTAAAATATCATCTTCGCTATTAATTTCTGCTGTAAGGCAGGGCACTCTGGTTTCTTTCTGGAGACGTTCTTCGTAGTTCAATCAAGTAATCTGCAGAAATTTATCTTAATGGAGGATAGTGTCAGCGCTAGAAATGTGCGACGTATACTTTGAATAGGGATAAGTGAGATTATACTGAAGCGTTTATGCAAGTTCTTGGGAAGGGTAGGTTTACTGGTTGCTGGCGGTCGTTTCTGATGCATTGTGCTCTGAAATATTTGAGAACGAGATAGATAATTGGCTTTATGGTAGCACATAAATTGATATATTCGTGTGGTCTTTGCGATGTTGGAGAAAGCCAAAAAGTTTAAAATATCATCTTCGCTAGTAAATTTCCCTGCAGACAGGGTTTTCTAGTTTTTTATTCAAGGCGTTCTTCGGAGTTCAATCAAGTAATCTGCGAGAATTGATCTTAATGGATCACAGTGTCGGCGCTGGAAATGTGCGACGTATGCTCTGAATATTGGGATTAGTGCGATTACAGTGAAGCAGTTACTCACCTTTTTGGGAGTGGTAGGTTTTCGGGTTGTTGGTGGTCGTTTCTGACGCGTTGTGTTCTGAAATATTTTAAAACGAGATAGATAACTGATTTTTCTGGTATCATACATAAGAAACTTTAACCGTAATTCAGGTATATTGTCTTCATTAATAAAATTTCCTCCAGGGCAGCGCTCTGTGGTCTTTTATTAAAAACTTTCTACAGTGTTGAATTAAGTAAGCTGCAGAAAATTGTCTTGATGGATCACAGTGTCGGCGCTGGAAATGCGCGACGTATACTCTGAATATTGGGATTAGTGCGATTACAGTGAAGCAGTTACTCACCTTTTTGGGAGTGGTAGGTTTTCGGGTTGTTGGCGGTCGTTTCTGACGCGTTGTGTTCTGAAATATTTTAAAACGAGATAGATAACTGATTTTTCTGGTATCATACATAAGAAACTTTAACCGTAATTCAGGTATATTGTCTTCATTAATAAAATTTCCTCCAGGGCAGCGCTCTGTGGTCTTTTATTAAAAACTTTCTACAGTGTTGAATTAAGTAAGCTGCAGAAAATTGTCTTGATGGATCACAGTGTCGGCGCTGGAAATGCGCGACGTATACTCTGAATATTGGGATTAGTGCGATTACAGTGAAGCAGTTACTCACCTTTTTGGGAGTGGTAGGTTTTCGGGTTGTTGGCGGTCGTTTCTGACGCGTTGTGTTCTGAAATATTTTAAAACGAGATAGATAACTGATTTTTCTGGTATCATACATAAGAAACTTTAACCGTAATTCAGGTATATTGTCTTCATTAATAAAATTTCCTCCAGGGCAGCGCTCTGTGGTCTTTTATTAAAAACTTTCTACAGTGTTGAATTAAGTAAGCTGCAGAAAATTGTCTTGATGGATCACAGTGTCGGCGCTGGAAATGCGCGACGTATACTCTGAATATTGGGATTAGTGCGATTACAGTGAAGCAGTTACTCACCTTTTTGGGAGTGGTAGGTTTTCGGGTTGTTGGCGGTCGTTTCTGACGCGTTGTGTTCTGAAATATTTTAAAACGAGATAGATAACTGATTTTTCTGGTATCATACATAAGAAACTTTAACCGTAATTCAGGTATATTGTCTTCATTAATAAAATTTCCTCCAGGGCAGCGCTCTGTGGTCTTTTATTAAAAACTTTCTACAGTGTTGAATTAAGTAAGCTGCAGAAAATTGTCTTGATGGATCACAGTGTCGGCGCTGGAAATGCGCGACGTATACTCTGAATATTGGGATTAGTGCGATTACAGTGAAGCAGTTACTCACCTTTTTGGGAGTGGTAGGTTTTCGGGTTGTTGGCGGTCGTTTCTGACGCGTTGTGTTCTGAAATATTTTAAAACGAGATAGGTAACTGATTTTTCTGGTATCATACATAAGAAACTTTAAACGTAATTCAGGTATATTGTCTTCATTAATAAAATTTCCTCCAGGGCAGCGCTCTGTTGTCTTTTATTAAAAACTTTCTACAGTGTTGAATTAAGTAAGCTGCAGAAAATTGTCTTGATGGATCACAGTGTCGGCGCTGGAAATGTGCGACGTATACTCTGAATATTGGGATTAGTGCGATTACAGTGAAGCAGTTACTCACCTTTTTGGGAGTGGTAGGTTTTCGGGTTGTTGGCGGTCGTTTCTGACGCGTTGTGTTCTGAAATATTTTAGAACGAGATAGATAACTGATTTTTCTGGTATCATACATAAGAAACTTTAACCGTAATTCAGGTATATTGTCTTCATTAATAAAATTTCCTCTAGGGCAGCGCTCTGTGGTCTTTTATTAAAAACTTTCTACAGTGTTGAATTAAGTAAGCTGCAGGAAATTGTCTTGATGGATCACAGTGTCGGCGCTGGAAATGTGCGACGTATGCTCTGAATATTGGGATTAGTGCGATTACATTGAAGCAGTTACTCACCTTTTTAGGAGTGGTAGGTTTTCGGGTTGTTGGCGGTCGTTTCTGACGCGTTGTGTTCTGAAATATTTTAAAACGAGATAGATAACTGATTTTTCTGGTATCATACATAAGAAACTTTAACCGTAATTCAGGTATATTGTCTTCATTAATAAAATTTCCTCCAGGGCAGCGCTCTGTGGTCTTTTATTAAAAACTTTCTACAGTGTTGAATTAAGTAAGCTGCAGAAAATTGTCTTGATGGATCACAGTGTCGGCGCTGGAAATGCGCGACGTATACTCTGAATATTGGGATTAGTGCGATTACAGTGAAGCAGTTACTCACCTTTTTGGGAGTGGTAGGTTTTCGGGTTGTTGGCGGTCGTTTCTGACGCGTTGTGTTCTGAAATATTTTAAAACGAGATAGATAACTGATTTTTCTGGTATCATACATAAGAAACTTTAACCGTAATTCAGGTATATTGTCTTCATTAATAAAATTTCCTCCAGGGCAGCGCTCTGTGGTCTTTTATTAAATACTTTCTACAGTGTTGAATTAAGTAAGCTGCAGAAAATTGTCTTGATGGATCACAGTGTCGGCGCTGGAAATGCGCGACGTATACTCTGAATATTGGGATTAGTGCGATTACAGTGAAGCAGTTACTCACCTTTTTGGGAGTGGTAGGTTTTCGGGTTGTTGGCGGTCGTTTCTGACGCGTTGTGTTCTGAAATATTTTAAAACGAGATAGATAACTGATTTTTCTGGTATCATACATAAGAAACTTTAACCGTAATTCAGGTATATTGTCTTCATTAATAAAATTTCCTCCAGGGCAGCGCTCTGTGGTCTTTTATTAAAAACTTTCTACAGTGTTGAATTAAGTAAGCTGCAGAAAATTGTCTTGATGGATCACAGTGTCGGCGCTGGAAATGCGCGACGTATACTCTGAATATTGGGATTAGTGCGATTACAGTGAAGCAGTTACTCACCTTTTTGGGAGTGGTAGGTTTTCGGGTTGTTGGCGGTCGTTTCTGACGCGTTGTGTTCTGAAATATTTTAAAACGAGATAGGTAACTGATTTTTCTGGTATCATACATAAGAAACTTTAAACGTAATTCAGGTATATTGTCTTCATTAATAAAATTTCCTCCAGGGCAGCGCTCTGTTGTCTTTTATTAAAAACTTTCTACAGTGTTGAATTAAGTAAGCTGCAGAAAATTGTCTTGATGGATCACAGTGTCGGCGCTGGAAATGCGCGACGTATACTCTGAATATTGGGATTAGTGCGATTACAGTGAAGCAGTTACTCACCTTTTTGGGAGTGGTAGGTTTTCGGGTTGTTGGCGGTCGTTTCTGACGCGTTGTGTTCTGAAATATTTTAGAACGAGATAGATAACTGATTTTTCTGGTATCATACATAAGAAACTTTAACCGTAATTCAGGTATATTGTCTTCATTAATAAAATTTCCTCTAGGGCAGCGCTCTGTGGTCTTTTATTAAAAACTTTCTACAGTGTTGAATTAAGTAAGCTGCAGGAAATTGTCTTGATGGATCACAGTGTCGGCGCTGGAAATGTGCGACGTATGCTCTGAATATTGGGATTAGTGCGATTACATTGAAGCAGTTACTCACCTTTTTGGGAGTGGTAGGTTTTCGGGTTGTTGGCGGTCGTTTCTGACGCGTTGTGTTCTGAAATATTTTAGAACGAGATAGATAACTGATTTTTCTGGTATCATACATAAGAAACTTTAACCGTAATTCAGGTATATTGTCTTCATTAATAAAATTTCCTCTAGGGCAGCGCTCTGTGGTTTTTTATTAAAAACTTTCTACAGTGTTGAATTAAGTAAGCTGCAGAAAATTGTCTTGATGGATCACAGTGTCGGCGCTGGAAATGCGCGACGTATACTCTGAATATTGGGATTAGTGCGATTACAGTGAAGCAGTTACTCACCTTTTTGGGAGTGGTAGGTTTTCGGGTTGTTGGCGGTCGTTTCTGACGCGTTGTGTTCTGAAATATTTTAGAACGAGATAGATAACTGATTTTTCTGGTATCATACATAAGAAACTTTAACCTAATTCAGGTATATTGTCTTCATTAATAAAATTTCCTCTAGGGCAGCGCTCTGTGGTTTTTTATTAAAAACTTTCTACAGTGTTGAATTAAGTAAGCTGCAGGAAATTGTCTTGATGGATCACAGTGTCGGCGCTGGAAATGTGCGACGTATGCTCTGAATATTGGGATTAGTGCGATTACAGTGAAGCAGTTACTCACCTTTTTGGGAGTGGTAGGTTTTCGGGTTGTTGGCGGTCGTTTCTGACGCGTTGTGTTCTGAAATATTTTAGAACTAGATAGATAATTGTTTTATCTGGTAGTACTGAAAGCCATCTTGTCGTTAACATTCTTGAGAAACTTTAGCCTTAAAAATTGTTATCTTCATTAGTAAAGTTTCCTGCAGGCTAAGGCTCTCTGGTCTTTTACTAAAGACGGTTTACGGTGCTTAATCAAGTGAGCGGCAAGAATTTAGCTTAGGGGCTCGTAACGTCGCAGTAATGTATAGTATTGGACACTTGGTCACGTGCGATGTGTACTCCGAATAATGGAATTGGTATAAATACATTGAAGCATTTGTTTACCTTTCTTGTGGTACGTCTTGTGGTCCTTGGTACTCGTTTCCAACGCGTTGTTTTCTGAAACATTTTAGAAAAAGATATATAATTGATTTAACTGGCAGCACTTAAACTGATAGATCACTTGGTATTCAGCATGTACAAAAGAGTTTAACTTTAAGTCGAAATGTTTTGTTCACTGTTTTTAAGGGCACGAATCCATGGTTTTTCACTGTAGAATTTCTATGTGGTTAAACCATGTAAGCTGCAAGAATTTAGCTTGGTAGTTCATAGTGTCGCGGTAGGAGGCGTTGCATGCGTTCGATATAAACTCTGTATATTGGAATTAGTGGGATTACAGTGAAGCTGCTAGGCAGCAGCCGCATCCTTGAGAAACTCTTCGACAACTATCTCCTCCCCGGCCTTCTTGGTCTCCTTTTCCTTGTAGTGCAGTTTTACACTTTCCAATCTCCTGCACCTTCGCCCTTTTTCACCACATTTCCTGCAGACACAAAACTTCTATCTTTCTGCGCTTCGTCAGGTAACCCAAGTCCCTGAATCTTCCGGTCAGTGCTCACAATTCAGGGTCCTCATTCGAACCAGCTTCTTTTGCAGAGATCGTTCTTTCCTCGGTAGCTCTCGCGTACTGATCAGAAAACTCGGACGGGATTTGTGCGCGCCATTTCCGGGTGACGTCCTGGTTGCTACACTGATTATACAGGGTGTCTCAAAAAAGGTATTCACTGTTTGAAAGGCGATAACTTTACTAACATAAAGGTACAGAAGTTGCTAGGAGCTCATACGAAAACTTAGAAAAATAGAATTTTTATGACATATAAGCGCTGGATTGCGCCATGCACTCGTCTGAAGCTTTGCATTTTACACACTATTGATTGTTTTCCACTTGAATTTTTGTTATAATCTCTCCACAAAGTGGCTCTGTCACAAGATCTGTGCTTCTTTTATGTTTTCAAACCTAAAAGTACACTGCTTCCAAGAATGCAGGATATCCTAAAAAAATACAAATGCTATTCGCAAGGTTATTGCTGATAGTGAAGCTTTTAAAGATGTTTGAGACTCATATGAAAGCATGCGGTAACGAGTTTTCTGTGGGGTGCAAATATTTAAGGTTGCGCCATGCCCGCCTGACACCTTGGATTTCAAACTTAATTGATTGTGCATGAGTTGAATGCTTGCTACAATCCTGTTACTACTTGGCCACATTAACCTGTGCTGTGCTTCTTTTATTCGTCACTCAGTAGCTGAAATTATGCCGATTAACCTCTTCATTCAGCCTGAATGTAGATTCGTCACTTCACAGGATCCGCCTTGAAAGTGGCGCACCTGCCCACAGTTAAATTATTCAATCAATAAGGTTACATGTCAAGTGTCTTGCACGTGATTATCAAGTTCTAAAAGTTAAAAGAGGCACAGCATAGGGTAATTTGGCCAAGTAGTAACAAAATTGTAACGAGAATTCAACTCGTGCTTTGGCAACGCTGTGTTGCGCGGGCCACTTCTATACTTCCGTCGCCGACGTCGCCGACGTCATCCAAGGGTGGCAGAAAACGCGCCCCAATGGAGCATTTTGATTGTGGGTTGATTTTCAGTTCCCGGCACTGCCATCATCCCCACCGGACCTAAATCGTGAAGTGAAAAAAAAAACGCTCGCCTTGCGGACACCAATAGTCACTCTCAACGTTCTTTTATGGTTAGTCTCACAACCATTGCTTAATGTTGTGCGAAAATCCATTCAGCTTGTTGGAACTCTGAGTGTTTAAGAAGGGAGTGGAAGCCTAATCCTTACGCTCTCTTCACATTGTCACCTTTCTTCGCTTTTCTGTCGTTCTCACCCGTTTTATTCACGTTTTTGGGCCTTTTCGCTTCCATGTAGAGCAGGTTACACAAAATAAAACTGTGAAGAAAACCGAAAAGAACGGTGAAGCATTGCGAAAAACTGATACGCAGCCACCAAAATATGGAAGACGTCCTGAAAACAGAAAAGTTCGAAACGGCGGTAGAGAAACTGACTCAAATGAGTAGTGTTTCCCCGCTTTTTGACATGATACTGCAAACCTCTATGAAGATCTTTTTCAAAATACAGTTTACATTAATCAAGATTCAAATTTTCCTGTGAATTTTGAAAATCCCACGCAAATTTAATTTCAAGGCGATTTAACGAGGAAGGCCTTTGCTCAACTTCAATAAAGAAATTTAACGAAAATGCTGGTAAATTCGTTAAATCGGTTAATCAATTGTCGTTAAATACTGTCCCCGTACTTCTACTAGTACACTGCGCTCCGATGCTTAAACTGCGCTCCGACGCTCTCCTTCCGACGACGTCGGTGACGGGCTGTCGGTGACGGGTCGCAGCGTCGGTGATGCGCCGCCGAAGTATAACGTAGGCTTCAGTCCGAAAGTCCCGTAATGTAAGCAGGATCCGCGTAGCAACGCTGGGTGTGGGTACGTTGACGGGCCGCTCGTGCGAGTTGGTTGAAGCAATGGAGCGTCGAAGAGTTGATTTCAGTGCGGTGCAGGAGACGAGGTGGCCCTGCAGCAAGTCAAGGGACATAGGACGTGGCTTCAAAGACGTTCTATGTGGATGTCCCAGGTCCACTGGTGTCGGAATATAATCGTCTCCGAACGATTTCGGGACTCGATTATAAGCGTCGAACGCTATGACGATCGGTTGATGAAGATCGTTGTCGCCGCTAAGGAGCGAGCGACTCTATCACTGCTATGCGTATGCTCCGCAGACCGGCTGCTCAGAGCAAGCCAAGGATGAGTTTTGGAACCCGTTTGATGAGAAGATAGCAGAGGTACCGTCGAAAGATGTCATCATAGTCGCTGGTGACCTTAATGGGCACGTAGGCGCTACGATGGACGGGTACAGCTGTCATGGTGGTTTCGGGTACGGGACGCGCAACGCCGATAGTGGGCGTATTCTTGATCGCGCGGAATCGCACAACCTCACCGTACTGAGCTTGGTCTTACGAAAACGCGACTCCCACCTCATCTCCTTCTATAGCGGAAGTATCAGGATTCAGATAGACTTTGTCCTTGTGAAGGATCGCGACCTAAGTCTCGTCACAGACGCGAAGATCGCCGTATGAGACGGTCGCCCCACAGCATCGACCGCTGATTTGCACCCTAAAGATCGCCACTCCAAGGCAAAAGCAGGTCGAGCGTTGCGGTGCAGCTAGAATCAAGTGGTGGCGAATGAAAGAGAAAGAAGCAGCTGTGATTTCTTGCGTGCGGTTACCGACAGTTACAACTGTTGATCAAACTTGGAAGAAGGCGACAGACGCGATACGTGGAGCTGCACAGTCGGAAGTCGGCACAACGAAGCCTGGACGACGCACGGTCAAAATGGAAGCATGGTTGTGGACAGACGATGTGAAGGCAAAATTTTGAAAGAAGAAGTCGCTCTATCACGTGTTTCTCGGCGAACAGACCGCCGATAACTGGCGGAAGTACCAAGAAGCGAGGAAAGCTGTAACGAACGCCGTGTCTGTTACAAAAGCCACTCGTTATGTAGATGTCAACGAGAAGCTCGAGTCAAACGATAACGAGCGGTATCTGTACCGACTTGCTAAGAATCGCCAGGCCGAGGACAATGAGAAGTTCTTCAGCATCAATGATGAGAATGGCCGTCTTCTTATGGACTGCAAGAAGAGATTGAAGCATTGGCGCAACTACTTCGAGGAAATCTCGACGATAGAATTTCCCATCCAGCCATTCCTTCAGCGGCTCCTACTCACGGTCCTGTTCAGAATCTCACCATGGATGAGAAAGAAGCGGTCTGAAGATGATGAGGCCAGGCAAAGCGACCGGGCTCGACACCGTGGCGGTTGACTTATGGAAGTCAAAGTTTCGGTACCCGGCTGAGTGGTTGGCGAAGTTCTTTAATCATGTTTTAGCAGAGCAGGAAGTACTTGACTGTCAAGCTCTATTGACCTTATAATGTTAACTGAAACCCATAACCCAAGTGTAATTAGTCTCTAATTCTAATTAGTAATTATTCTCGGGTAAGTGGATCATTGAACCAGGTCCAATTTGTTGCAACAGTCTAGGCCCCGAACGAAAAGATAAACACTTCTGTTGCCACAAGGTGCTCGGCGCTGAAAATGCGCGACGTATACTCTGAATATTGGGATTAGTGCGGTTACATTGAAGCAGTTACTCACCTTCAACTCTCTTAACGGCTCAAACTACTACTCTTTTAATAAATTCTTTAAAAGTAAGGTTAACAACATACCTACCCTACTTGACTTTGGTAATGAACATAGTATGCGTATGTGTAGTACAATGTGTAGTATTTGTAAAATTACTAACAAAGATAGTTTCATTATAAGTAATACTACTAAACTTAAAATATTTACTAATGTTTCCAGTAATAGTGATTGTGGAAGTAAACATTTGGTTTATTGTATTATGTAAACTCTGTAATGCGCAACACGTAGGACTAACAAATAGATCTCTTAAAGAAAGGATAAAAGGACACCTATACCACGTTAACAAATTCGATAAGAAAAATTATTTATATGAACACTTTAATGGTACCTGTAGAAATCACATTGCTGTCACAATTCTTGACAATGCTGAAGAAAATACTGATAGGAATATATTAGAATCAAAAGAGCTTTTCTGGATAAAACTTCTTAATACTGCATATCCTTTTGGACTCAATGATAATATTAAAGGCTATGGAAATATTTCTAACATTAGTAACCCTTTCCAGCATAACAATAAACATCCTTACTACAGCGTTTCTGTGGTCAGGAAAGATCGGTTCCGAGGCAGGAAAAAACATAGTAAAAGTAACAAAGATATTGACATTAATCGATTGATTCAAGACATTAATGAGTGTAATACTACCTATGACCTTTATAAATATGTAAGGTCATTTGGAAAAAAGGGTATCAATAAACTAATTGCCTTGTGCTATGATAATTCATTTACTTATAGACTGAATACTAACAACAAATTTAAATTAATTTGTATTCTGTGCAATCATCATTTTAAGGACTACAAGGTATCTCATAAAAATAATTCTTCGTTCTTTATTGTGCAGGCTAGATACATCCACAGTTTACTTGATAACATTAACTTTAACAAATTGGTTAATTCAGTAGATATTAGGAAAGTCATAGGTGTAGATAGGTATGAAAAATGCTCTCTCATATTTTCATATAACCCTCCAATTTCACGTAACATCTTTAACTACAACAAAACTATGAGGTTTCTTAATAAAGATTAGTTACAGGAAATAATTAGTAATAATTGCCTTTGTAATGAGAATCATTATAAAGATTTCTTAGAACCAGGCCTGGAACATGTTGTTACTGGGGATTTAAACATAGTTAAAGATAAAGGTCTGTACAACATCATGACAAAAGGCACAAAATTTAGATTACCTACATTCATTGATCAGGATAGCATTGATAGCTGGATCAATGAAACCGTTACTCAGATTATCAAAAAATTTAGAAACAAATATAAGCTTGATAATGTCAAGTGTGCTTACATTAATAACATACTGCAAGACTCCTTTAAGCACCATCTCAATAACTCCCTAGCTAACGAAGACTTAAATTCAGCTTTTAACGCATTAAAATATAACCACTATTATCTTAAGTTACTTCAGAAGCACTTTGTAATTTGCCCCTTGGATAAAGCTAGTAATAACTATGGCATAATCTGCAAAAAACTTTACATAATTGCAATAGCTCATGAGATGGGTTTTAATTTGGATACTTTTACAATTGATGGACCTAATAATACCTATAAACTATATAATAAAAAAGATAGCAGTGAAATTCTTAACTCACATACGAAGGCGTGTAAAAACTTTAGCTTTAAATCTGAGAGAGTAAATATACCATATATACACGCCATACCTAAACTTCACAAAAACCCTATTAAGTTTCGATTTATAACAGCAGCTTCTAATAGCTCCATTAAGCCTATTTCCCTTGAACTAAACAAGACTTTTAATTTTCTCAGATCTCATTTTAAACATTACGTTAACTCAATTAGCTATAGAAATAAACACTTTATAGGATATTGGTCCATTGTTGACACTAACATTAGCCATTGCTTAACAGATGTTAGAGGTACGAATCTCAAAATTTTCTCTGCAGACTTCACTAACATGTTTACTAATATTCCACATGCCATCATCATTAAGAACATAGCTAGGTCTCATTAACCTATGCTTTCGTAATGCCAATAAAAAATTTCTAGCAGTCAATAACAACTTTGATAGACTTTTCTACACAAATAACTGCTCTTATAATAAATTTACCTACTATACTAAAGAAGATCTTATTTACTGGGTTGATTTCCTTATTTCTAATAGCTACTGTCAATTTGCAGGATTTCTGTTTAAGCAAAAGGTTGGGGTTCCGCAAAGCGGTAATTGCAGTCCCTTGTTGGCTGATCTAACAATTACCGTTATAGAATACCAATACTCTATTAAAAATTATTTATATAACAAGCTTTTCAGACCTTTTAGATACATGGATGATATACTTATTGTTCATAACTTAGATACTAGTACAGTCTCTAACATCCTAAATAAAGTTTATAACAATATTTTGCAGTTAGATATTACTCACCTGGATGATAATAGATGTAATTACTTAGACTTACATATTTGGGTGGAGGATGATAAAGTTTACACTAAAATGTATAATAAAACGGATACTTTTAGTTTTAAAGTCCTTAAGTTACCACATTATAATTCTTTTATTAGTAGTAAGGTTAAAAAAGCTACAATTTTTGCTGAAATCCTTAGAATTGCTAGAACCTGTGTATTTTTTAAAGACTTCAAAGTCAGGTTTAACCATCTTAGCAAAGATCTTATTGAGTCTGGATACAACACCCATGACATTCATAAAATTTTCTGCAAATGTGTTTATAGAAACATATTTATTGCTTATAAATACGGTCTTTATGTTCATAAGGGAGCTCCTGGTTTGATATCAAGTGTACAGGATTAGCACTTTTTCGCCGGTTGTTCCTTCCCTCTCGGTTTCCCTGTCCACTCTAGACATTCTCTCTCGCTAGCATTGGGGTGCTCTTGTTGGCTGGTTTGCTGTTATTAATTGCCTTACAGCTGGCCAGCTAATAACAGACTGTTGGCTGTAGTGGTGCAGGCTCAGCCTTGCCATGTGGTTGTGAGGCGTATGCGTCGCGGGGCGTCACCGCGCTCCACCACGCGCCAATTCTTTGCCACTCTCCACAACACCGAGATCGATCGACTGAGGGTAGTTGGAACATGGCGGCGTATATGTTGGGAGTTCTGTACTCTGTTTCCTTATCTCATTAGATATTGACTTCTTCCCGCCCGTTTAGAACATTCTAGTTCTTCTTCCAGACCTTCTCGGCCTTTGTCGAACGTCGCCTTTGCACTTATTCTCACACAGCCCTTCACTGCGGCTGTGTTCTCTATTCCACTCCTTTCCTTTGAGTACCTCACTCTTTATGTCTCCTTGCCCTTGTCTTATCACGCCACTAGTCCGCGTATTTCCGGTTTCGCTTTTCGTTATCGTTCGTTCGACGTATGGGTGACGCTACTTGTATATGGTTTTGTTTCTTTCCATTTACAGAATTTCTCTATCTAGTTTGGATCTATTGGGTTTATATTTCTTTAGAGATCAACTGTGGTGGATTTTATACCGATTGCAGGTTAGTTTATTTTGTTAGTTTGTTTATTCCCTCATAAAGCCTTCTCTACCTGCTGATGAGACCCGGAGAAGGCTTTATATACCTTGAGTTTGCTCGTCCAGGTTAGGGTCGAAACGAGCTTAACTACCTTAAGGTTTTGTTTTTTTCTTATGGAAGTCAAAGTTTCGGTACCCGGCTGAGTGGTTGGTGAAGTTCTTTAATCATGTTTTAGCAGAGCAGGAAGTACCTGACTGTCCAAGCTCTATTGACCTTATAATGTTAACTGAAACCCATAACCCAAGTGTAATTAGTCTCTAATTCTAATTAGTAATTATTCTCGGGCAAGTGGATAATTGAACCAGGTCCAATTTGTTGCAACAGTCTAGGCCCCGAACGAAAAGATAAACACTTCTGTTGCCACAAGGTGCTGGGCGCTGAAAATGCGCGACGTATACTCTGAATATTGGGATTAGTGCGATTACACTGAAGCAGTTACTCACCTTTTTGGGAGCGATAGGTTTTCTGGTCGTTGGCGGTCGCGCCTGACGCGTTGTGTTCTGAAATATTTTAGAACGAGATGGATAATTGATTTGTCTGGTATCATACTTGAGAAACTTTAACCACAACTCAAGTATATTATCTTCATTAATAAAATTTTCTGCAGGGCAGCGCTCTCTTGTCTTCTATTAAAGGCTTTCTACAGCGTTGAATCAAGTAAGCTGTAAGCATTTAGCTTAGTAGGTCGTAGCTCACTGTATCAGTGTTCGACACGTGCAATGCGCAGAATTGGAAATCAGACGTCCAGCCGCTCAGGGGCCGCCAAACGTCTGGGTGGCGGGCCTCTGCCTCAAAACCCGAGTATAGAGCACCCCGACCGTGCTTTTTTCTTCTTTAGCCTTCTTGCTTTGATTACAGTAAGAAGTGGTTTCAATACATAGAGTAATATGGGGATACGGTAGGACAGAATTTTAAGAACTGCTCCTTTGGGGCCTATCCATCCTCTATCGCACGTACGCGATTTATTATCCGAAGTACATGTTCTCTACTACGTCCTGAGAAACCAATTAGGAGAGTGTTAATGCAACGAGCTTAATCTTCGGAAACAATCGGTATTAAAAAAACAATCGGCATTGTTAGACCGGTCGATGCCGTTAACTGTCCAACAGCAATATCATCCTTCTGATTCCTTTAGTCATTCTCCTTATCCCCACGCCTACCCCTCCAATACCCCTTACCCTTGTGCCGAAGTAAAATTAGTCACGTGTTCTGAATCCGAACGCTTTTAGCATAACGTCTGTGATACATTTACTGACCCACGACGGCGGAGAGTCGTTGGATACACTATACTTATGCTCGAATGACCCATTCGAATAGGTATTCGAATGATTTTCATTCGAATTTGAATATTCGAATTTGAATATTCGAAAAATCGCGTTTTTCGAATGTATTCAAATTCGAATGTTCAAAAAATCGCGTTTTTCGAATATATTCGAATTCGAATATTCAAAAAATCGCGTTTTTCGAATGTATTCGAATTCGAATATTCAGAAAAATCGCGTTTTTCGAATATATTCGATTTCGAATGCTCGAAAATTTTCGGTATTCGAAACCATTCGAATATTCGCAATTTCCCAGAAAGCAAAAATTATTCAAGTATTCGAAAAGTGTCATTCGAATGCCCAACAAGAATTTGTGTATCGGCGTATTTTGAAAAGGCTTGGTGGGGTTCTCGGGTAATTTGGGTCGCCAAAACGGTTCTGTCTGTGAATCAAAGCTGTGGTACGATGGTGGCTCGGTGCCATCGTACGATGGTCGCCATTTGAAGGTACGATAGTCGTCATTTGAAGTGGGATTCGCATGGATACGTCGGCCGTATGCCGGACTTCACAAAGGGGAGGCGGCGTATGTCGGCCGGATGTTATCGATCGATCTATTTTTCTGAAGTTTACCGTAGTTTATCAATATGTTGGCTGGAGAATAATTACATTCACAAGTTCATCGCAAATAAGAAATATTTATTCGTACCACTTACTTGGGTGAATCACCAGAACGAAATGAGACTGGCCCTTATGGGTAGCCTATTCCTAGCTACTTGTAATACATTTTGTGGCCGCAAAATCGACAGTGTGATATTTCACATTTGTAGATGAGCAGGACAGACTTGTACAGATTTACATGTAATACTTTGTCGTCAGTCCCTCATTAGCTGCCGCTAGGCAAAAGCATTGTTTCTGAAAGTTCTTTAAGAGCAGTCTGTCACCAATTTCAAAAGGGATTGTTTTAAAGTGACCTAGAAGCTTACAGTGGCTCAACCAGGTAATGTTCCCTTTAAATGTGTTGTAAACCTTTCGTTTGTTCCTCATAAGCAGAAATTAACAAAACACTAGTATTCCTTTGAGAAAAATTCGTATTCCAGTAAGCAAGGAAATTAGACGCTTCCATAAGCCCTTTGATCGTTCTACGTGTAAGTTCTCTATCTCATTTTTACGACTCACAGGGGGGTTTAGATGCCTGTCCTGTGAGATGCCTGTCGATAAAAACCTTGTGCTTAACTAGGAAGGGATCCGTTATGTATTGCTTCCCTTTTCTCTTCTGTGTTGCCTTCTATCATGTCTATAATACAGCCTGATTTTTCATTCGAATTCGAATATTCGAATCGAATATTCGAATTCGAATATTCGAAAAATCGCATTTTTCAAATGTATTCGAATTCGAATGTTCAAAAAATCGCGTTTTTCGAATGTATTCGAATTCGAATGTTCAAAAAATCGCGTTTTTCGAATGTATTCGAATTCGAATGTTCAGAAAAATCGCGTTTTTTCGAATATATTCGATTTCGAATGCTCGAAAATTTTCGGTATTCGAGACCATTCGAATATTCGAAATTTTTGGGAGAGCATAAGAATAGGATACACCGCCCCCAGAAAGGGGCGGGGCGAGGGGCGCGCCGAGGACAAGATGTCCGGGCCTTCACGTGGAGGCATCGCATTTCTAATCACTTTCCTTGGCCCTGCAGCTCTCTTCCTGAACTGATTTCGTTCTTGAGACAAGAGTCAGAATCTCGTTCACCATATTTGAAGGAAAAGAGTTTTCAGGTGCAGCGCCAAGGCTTTCTTCAGGTCCCCCCCCCCATTGCTCAGTACGAAGACGTCGTCCGCATTTTCCGACCACTACAGCAACATCTTCAGAGTTGGCAACATCTGGAAAATGATTTCAGAGTTCCCCGTGATGCGCTTCCCAATCGTCTGCTATCAGATGTTAGGTTTTTTCAAATTAACGACGGCTTCGCGCGCAGCAAACTTGTCCCAATAGGGCGGCGCGGGTAGGGCGGGGTGTGGGCGGCGGGCAGCACGGTGTACCGAACGACTGCCCCCGCCCACGACACACGTGTAACGACGTTGCTACGACGTCTATGATACGTCTTCTACACCCAGCACACGTGGCGCGACGTTGGTAGCACCTCTTCTGAAGCCCAATACGCGTTGACGATACCCATATTATAAAAATCCTGGTCCGCCCTTACTGATCCCCTTACTGGACCCCCCTTTACTGTCCCGCCTCCACTGGGCCCATTCCCCTATTAACTCAACACCTTCACTGGCCTCCTTTTGGTGGAGCCCCCCCTTTATTTACTGGTCTTCCCTTTACTGGTCACAGGTGTTGGTCTCCTTTCACCGTTTCCCCCTCTTTACTGGTTCTCCTTACTGCTACCCCTTCATAGGTCTCCTCTTCCTGTTCCCCTACACTGGTCCCTATTCACCGGTCACCGCAAAAAATAACGAAGATGCTGGTAAATCGCGAAACCGTAATCGTTAAGCGCAAACACTGGCACATGCACAGGGTTTACAAATAAATAAATTCCTTCAAAGCGGAAAGAGAATTTTTAATTTTGTATTGGTTCTTTCGAATAGAATAAAGCGTAGCGGCCACATCCATTCCCAAAATTACAACCCAATTGTGTTATATAAAATTGTACATTGGAAAATCAGCATAAGAATGGCGGGTTTTCTGATTTTGAGAGCAACTAACAGTCGAGGCAGTTCAATCAAATATGGCTATACTGAAATGTAGGCATTCCCCTTTTTACCCACAGCCTACTTTCCTCGTAAGCCTTAATTTGTGTTTCATTGAGGTTACTACTGTATTCCCCAACAGTTTGTCAGTTCAACAATATCGCTAATTTTGGACGATTTCATTGCTTTGTTCACTCCTGAATATTCAGAAAGCGCGTGCCCGATGGACAAAAAGACGCACTTCTATTTGGGTAGAAGAGTGCGTCTTTTTGTCCATCGGGCACGCGCTTTCTGAATATTCAGGAGTGAACAAA